>JAJOOS010007467.1:0-17673 GCA_029582725.1 Solanum chiquidenum
TTTGATATCTTTAGATGCACTTATTTACAAACCAAAAATAGTACCTCATAAAAACAAGTCAAAAAATAAATTAAAAAATCACAAAACGTAAAAAAAAAACCCATAATTTCCATGATTAAAATATGATATTGAAAATAAAACCTCAAGAAAGAATAAAAGATGCAGAAATGAAAGGAGAATATAGATCAGTTATAGATGCACGATTCAGTTTCCCAGTACCTATATTTATGGAAGCACGATGCAATTTTATTTTATTTTTATTGTGTTTATTTTAAAATAGATAATTTAATATATATTTTTTAAAATAGATATGTTTAATAGTAATTGTTAGATAGTGTTAGAATTCTACTGCTATGTATGGAAAACTTGAAAATACTGTTACGTCTTGTAATAAATAATCTATATTTTGTTATTTGGCTAGTTTACTCGTTGATATATATAGTTCACGATTCTCGAAAAGTCATAATTTAATCCAAAATGGTTTGATTTCTTCATTTGAAATATAAATAGGGGTAAAGATCACAATTCAATCAAAATTTGATTTGATTTTTTCATCTGAAATATAAATACAGTCTACAAGTGCAATTTCAACGTTGTTTTGTTAATTACATCGATTCAATTCAACTTTTATTATTATTATTTGGCAATTGTAGTTTGAATAATGAATTTAGAAAATTCAATTATCATCGAATTTTTTTTACTATGTTTATACAAATAAAGTCTCACATTGAAACTCATATGAATTTCATAATGGACGCCCTAAACCCTGAGCAATTGCAATGGAGACTTAGCAGCAGCCATGTGCACATCTCTCCCCAGCCTTTGGTTGTGGGAGAGACAATGATGCACTCAATCGCGATGATAGTAGTTAATCTAGGAGCTAAGGCTCGAAGAAGATGAAGGCTAATTCAGAGTACAACCGAGAAGATTAGCTGAGAAGATGTAGAAGAAGGAAGAAAGAATATAGTGATATTATTCATGAATGAGTGAATCAGTACATTTACCATGTATTAATACAACTAATTAATGGGTAACATGACTTAAAGAAGAATACAACAAAAGTAACTAACTAACTAATTTCTTGACAGCTGAACAGTGTTACTGCCTAACAGTTCTAATAACTTTCTAACATATTTTCAGATTCTTATACTTGCATCAGACAAACCCTAATCCTAATCAACAAACAACCTTTGCTACTCGATTAACCACAAATCAAGATGTCAAAAAATTGACAAAAATTTAGTTGAAACACATTCAATATGTACACGGAGAGCCTACGATTCAATTCACAAAGAGAACGACAGGTTTTCGCACAGGAAGAAGGATTACATCAAGCTGTAATTATTAAGTTCTCATCCGATACACTAGAAGTGAAGGATTTGCGAACAGTTTTACCTAAACACTTGGGCATCAAAGGAAACTGTTTAGTTGGTTTACTTGCTCGTAGACATATTCTGCTAAGGATAGACCAATATGAAGATTATGTGGTTGCTCTATCAAAATCGGTAAGCTTTTTACCTTTTCGTGGAGAGCAACATCTTTATAGGGTATTTCCTTGGACAATAGATTTCAATTCTAGAGAAGAAACTTCAATGACCGCGGTGTGGATTTATTTGCCTCGATTATCACCAGATTTATTTGCCAAGAGATCCTTGTTGTCGATAGCATCAGCGGTTGGAAGGCCAATAGTTATTGACAAGGCAACACAAGACAAGACAAGGGCTAGCACTGCTAGAGTGAAGGTGATACTCTATCTTATGGACAAGCTGCCTAAGAGGATGCGTCTCCAGTATTTGGACGAGCAGACCGGTAAGATTCAAGAGGTTTTTCAGGAATTTGTTTATGATAATTTACATTTATATTGTAACCATTGTAAGCATCAAGGTCATGATGAAAACAGTTGTCGCTTGATTTTGAAAAAGAATCAAGATAAAAATCACAAAGATAATGGAATTGTTGGAGATGAACAATTCAATGGTGAGAAATTTCAAGGTGATTTGAGACAAATTTTAAATGAGAAGAGGGGACCAGCAAACATAGATCAAAGTATTGATGATAATACTCGAGTTGCAGATGCAAATAATAATAAAATAGCAATTGTGGAGGCCATTAAAAATAATGGAGATCGAGTGGTTGATACTTGTGTTCAAGATGATACTTTGGTTTTGAGTGCAAGGGATGATGTTACTAGTGATTTGATGGTTCCCGTGATTAATTTGGAGTCTGATCTAGCTTTGAATCCTAAACTACCTATTGCTGGTGTTTTATCTGGGAAAGATCCTAGTTTGGCTACGATTCAATATTCTGGCCAGGCTAATAAGGTGCAGCAATGTGAAGAGAATTTGGATCAAATTTTTGAATCTGGTGGTACATGCGATCATGACTTCACTTTGAAGGACAGTGATAAGGGAGGTTGGACTAAAGTGCCAAGCAAAACATTTTCTCTAGCCAAACTACAACAACTAGATTGCACTAACCCACCACGCAAGGAGCAAACGATAAATTGTGAAGATAAAGTATCAAGGAAGATTGTGTGCTCTAACACCTTTGATGCCCTAATGATCAATTCTGATCAAGAGCTCCATGCTTTGTCCACTCCAATTCTTCAAGTTTCTAATCCAGAAACTACTCGAATAATCAAAGAGTCACATGACACAATGTTGAATAAAGAAAACCCAATGATCAAACCACATTCCAAAAGGAATGACAAGAGTTTGGTGAAGGAAACGAGTGATTCTAGATGGGCAGATTTAGTTGAGGAAGAGGAGCATGCACCTACAAGGAGTAAGTGAAGTCCTCAAGCACCCATATTTGTGCCTTCAAGTAAGGCAAATCCATCTATGGCAGTGACAATTGATAAGTCCAAAAAGACCTTGACCATTAACACCAAGGTATTGGAAATAAGTCATGAGCTAGAAGCTGAAGTTTCAAGACGTAGTCCAACTACAACTTATGATAGTGACTTGGGCAATGAAATGTTTGACGAAGATGATGAGGATGATATGTTAGACATATTATTTGATAAGGTAGCCAAGGATGGAGATCTCTCGCCTAGGCAACAAAGAAGTGGAAGCAACAAAAACAAAAAGAAGACACATGAAAGGCAACATAGTTGGGATGGTAAGGTGACTGAGGAATTTATTCCAAGGCACCTACCAATGTGAGTAGCAAAGCAAAATCATATGACAGTTTCAACAACAACACGATCCAAAAAGAAGTGATGAACTATCAAGTTTTGTTGAATATATTTGATGAAGAAGACAAGAGGAAAATACTTCAGGTTACTTTACACGGGCAATCCATCTCTTTTAATTCTTACATATATAAAATGAAGTTTGAGGTTGATAACGTAGCTTTATTCTTAGATTTTAGATTTTTGCATTACTTAAGCATCCTCATTTGTAGTATCATCGCAGAGTGTATTATAAACTTTATGATGAATATTATAAAATATCTAGTTTTCTCTAGGTCTTATTTTCTTCATGCTTGTTAATTAGTTGAGGTTTGTTACCTCATTAAGATTAGTAAGGTAAGGCCTAGTCCCTCTTGCTTGTGCTCTTCTCTTTGAGATCCTTTTCACTTTATTAATAAAACTAGCCCTAGCCACACCTTGCCTAGCGGAATTGCTTAAAAGAAAAATAAATATATATATATATATATATATATATATATGAATTTCATAATGACATTATTAGTACATGTTGATTTATATATCTATTGATGTTACATGGGCTTTTTCCTTTAACATCAGCTCCAAATGACTTCGTACTGAACATGTTCCCATGTTTGACTGATTGCTTCTGCCACATGTCGTCTAATGATTCGCCCATCTGTCCAGCTTGAATTTCACCCTATACATTATAAATATTTATAGATTTGTATTCATGTAATGTTGGTTTAATTTGAACAGGTTAAAATATACCTTATCATTGTACTTTCTCTGTTTCAATTTATGTGACGCATTTTATTTTTCAAAAGTCTTTAATTTTGATCGAAAATTTGCTCATGAAATCTTCAATTTTTTTAAAATGAAATTTACATATTTGTAAACTAGGTAAAAAGTATTACAAGTCACAATTATAGACAATTCAAAATATTTAAAAGATATATGGAAAAAATACGGTCAAAGATAGTTTTTTTTTAATCTCAAAATTTGTCACATCAATTGAGAAAGAGAGAGTAGTAACTAGTATATAAGTTAATTTCAACTTTGGAAAATTACCAAATTGGATATGTGAAGAAGTGCATTTTTTTTTTTTACCTCTTTTACTTATTGTTACTTTTATTATGCCTAGTCTGAGTCCCTCTTTTGTAAATTATAACCGGTGTAATGAAAGTATTGTCCAAATGTGTGTGATTAAAGCAAGCTTTAGAGAATTTCATAATTATGTATGAAAAGGTTACAGTCATGTTAACCTAAAAGGGAATTGGTGATATTTGTAAATTGTGAACTGTAGAAAGAACTTCCTGTCCAACTAATTGTGCATAACAATGCAGTGCAAAACATGAGTGAAAACGATCCTTAAGTTTGTTATATAGAGTGGGATGTAGCTAATGATGCTATAATGATATCTGCCAAAAGTATAAAACTTGCCACAGACAACTGTGAAATCATTGGATCACTGAGTAAATTCTTGTATACAACAACTTGTTATTTTTTGTTCACTGAAAGTACAATAAAACATGAGAGTTTTACATTCCGTCCTCGTTTCTAAGAAACTAATACCAGTTTGTTTCACAGGTCATGTTCAACTCCAACAACAAAAAGGACATAAGTGAAAAGGTTCGAGTTTAAACAGAATTCATGTTTATTGTCTGGCTAACAACACAGCATAGTTCAAAGTTTTTATTCTTTAGCACCATCTATAGGGAGATGTGGACAAGGGCGAACTGCAAGTTTCTTATTAAGTGGCGGAATCCAAGATTTGATGGAAATGGCAACTGGAGTTCACACTCTCGCCCCATGAGGGCAAGTCAGGATACTGGTTGTACTTAATCAAAGTTGTCAATGTGTGTGGGAGTTATATCATCAGCCACTGCAAAATGTCCAACTGTTCGAGCAAAGAACGCCATTTGTTGCTCAAGAGTGAATTTTATGCTTTCCGCCTGTGGAAAATCTGGTCAGTTAGGAACTCCCAAATTTCATGCTTCAATTTGAGCATAACACTCATTTTATTACTTTGCGCAATGACAAACCACATTAAAAAGTAGCAGAAACATCATAAAATGTTTTATCAATGTGGAGAAATGGTAGAAGTAAATACACACATGTGATGATTAGTTCTTACCTTACGAAATCCATGAGATTCTCCTTCATATTCCACGAGAGCCACAGGTAACCCCTTATTCTTCAAGGCCTGGTTGATTTTTCGGGCCTGTTCTGGCTGGACAACCTGTAAACAAATTGTAACATTTTGCAATTTGAAATAACTAGGAAGAAGTTAATAATTGGAAATAGTCATTTTTGGAAAGAATGAAAATCTGGAAATTTGTTTAAGTTAGGAAAAGTTGAATTTTGGTCAACTTCAAACGGCCATAACTCCTAGATCAGGATGAGTTAGGTGTACTTCCAGATATGATTGGAAATCTCTTGGAATGATCTTTCCAACGCCGCCAAGTTTGCGCGATTCCGAGTTCGTATGAGTAAGTTATGCCCTTTGGAAGTTGGGTTGTTCGAATAAGGAAAGTCTAGAAACCGGATTTTGGAAAGGTAATTTAGTCTTTTCCTTACCTAATTATTCTAATTCGTTTTTAGGAGATTAATTGGGGTAAAACCATATTTTGGTCAGTTTAGAAAAGTTAGAGTTCACGCTAGGGCTTGGAGAAAAGAGAAAAGAGGAGGAAGGAGAAGATGAAGCAAGATTCGTCGATTTCGTCAAGGATAGCTTGTGGATTTCGTCGGGGTGATCCCTAAACAGGTATGTGAGATCACATAGCGTTGGGTTAGCTCGCCCAAGCGCCAACCATGATTCAATTCAGTGAATTTAAGTCTTTGAAGTTTAGAAATTGAGTTCTTGATGAACATTATTGAAAGTTTCGTTGAATTCTTGTGGGTTGTGTTGTTGAAGTTTCTTGATGATTTGATTCATGTTTTCGGGTGAAATTTCGAGCTGAATCTATTATATTTTGAGGGTATTAATGATTCCAAGTGTTTGGGGAAAGAACCAAGTGAAAATAGAGGGTTTAGAGTTGAAAAATGAAGAAGAAAGTTCGGAGTTTTCTGGGGAGGGGGTTGGGGCACCGCGCCTCCCAGAGTGCCACAAAAGTTCCTCTGAACTTTAGGCTCTGGGGTGACGCGCCAACCAGAGCGCCACAACTTCAGCTCTGAAGTTTGTGCTCTGGCGCCCCGCGCCTTTCAGAGCGCCAAGGTCGCCAGTTCTTCCCATTTCTTCCCCAGTCTTTCGTACTTGTTCCTTAGCAATGTACCTATATTTTCTCGTTGATTCCAACACTCGAAGGTACATCTAAACATCATAAAATCATCCATAAACATGAGATCATGAACCTTGAATCCATAATCCAATTCAAGGAAAGTTAGGATCAAAGTCAAGAGAAGTTAAGAGTCAAGTCTAGAAGTTAAGAAGCAAGTCAAAGTAAAGTTTTTAAAGTTTTCAAAAGTCTTTAGCAAATGTTTTAACTTTGTTTTAAGACTTAAGTTTTCAAGTTAAGCAAAGAATAAAGAGTTGAGTTCATTTCTCAAAAAGTTATAGGGGAACTAAGTATTCCCAAAGAATTTATAAATGTTTTCACATTTGAGCAAGAAAAGGGAACATCGATTCCTAGAGAGCTTTTAAGCTAAGTTTTGAGTAATTATCTCAAACCAAAGAAAGAAGTTTGTTTTTAAAACATATGAGCTAAGTATATTCTTGGGAGTAGTATTGAGCACCGATATGGGGATGCGAGTTCATATTAACTCAAGTCTCCATAAACCATGTAGCAATCATGGGTATTAATGGGTCATACTTTTTAGATAATCACATAAGTTAAGTTAGTGGATCCACTAAGTTAAGCGTACTATATGACGGCAAAGTATAGGACAGTTCTGGCAGCGTGGGCAAGACGTTGTATCACCACTTAGGCTCATAGTGGTGGTTATCGGTTAGAGAATCTCCCACAGAAACTATATTACTTTATTATATGAGTAAAGTTGAGTTTGTTAATGCATTTTTCTTTAATGAACTAAGTTGCTTTTACCATTTTATAAAGCTTTTCATATATTGCATGTGTCTTATTGCTTTATTATGAGTTGAGTTATTCATGAGGTTAGAAGAGCCAAGGTAAATGTTTCTTTCAAAATCTTTTCAAGCCTATGTTATGTTTAGCATTCCAACTCGCATACTCGTACATTCAATGTACTGATACCAGTTGGCCTGCATCTTATTATGATGCAGACGCAGGTAATCAGGATCAGCATCCAGCGCCTCGTTGATCCAGTTTGAGCACTCAGAGTCTCGTGGTGAGCCTCCTTGCTTCCGGAGGGTCTCTTTTATTGCTTTCAGTTTTATTATTAGTTCATTAGGATGTCGTGGGCCTGTCCCAACATCCATCTCAATTGTTTAGAGACTTCATAGACAGACAGTCAGTTAGTTAAATTCATTTGTCACTACTTTATTATTGACTTATGTTTTTGAGACTTGAGGTTGCCATTTTGGCTAAGTTTGAATGTTTATTTAAAGACATTCTAAGTTATTTCACAAGTTCCTTGTTAGTCTATTCTTGTGTTTAAGTCTTCCACTGAGTAAGTAAGTCAAGCCAAGGGTTCGCTTGGGGCCAACAATGGTTCTCGAGTGCCAGTCCCGCCCAAGGTGTAGGCTCGGAGCGTGACACAAATGTTTCTATTTTCCTTACAAGGAGCTTCAATAATTGTATAGTTGTTTGATGCAATATACTAGTTTTTCATCGCAAAAGGAAAGCAAAAAATCTTTAGACTCCTTTGAGATCAAAATTGAATAATACGGTTCAATTTCCTTTCGTAAAAAGAGTTTAGTTAAATAAGAATGTTACTTACTCAACAACAGCAGTTTCCTGCCATTAATAATGCAGAGTAAAATGAAAAAAAGAAAAAGCACAAGTTGCAGCAGTTTACCGTGTCTTCTAATCCTTGGAACACTATTATGGGGCAAGAGAATCGATCAACAAAGTTGATAGGAGACCGCTCATTTAAAGCGATTTCATTACCTGCATCAGGAACAACAATGTTAAATTGTGACCAAAAATAGCTGTAACTATTCAGTTGTGAATAAATAATTACCAGCTAGATTAATGATATAGTGGGATTCAAATTTGTGCATATGATCACTCAATGACTTCAAATCAGCAATCTGTTAAAACAGCAGAAAGTGTGTCAGCTCGTCACCGAATTCCACCAGAACCATGTTTTCCAAACCACTCGCCCCCTCCCCCAGTCCAATAGTGCAGTAGAGCATAGGAGGTAAAAGTTTGTGACAAGAGAGCTGATAAACTGAGCATAATGTAAACAGTGTACTCCAATAAACTTTTCAGCATATTCAAAAGGAGATGCAGACATAGAACAACAACATATCTAGTGAGGTCCCACAAGCATAGTCTGGGGAGGGTAGAGTGTATACAGACCTTACCACTACCTCGTGGAGGTAGAGAGGCTGTTTCCGAAAGACCCTTGGCGCAAATGTAACAAATCCAAGTACAAAGAAAACAGTGCAGAAATCATAGAAACTAAATGCAATTAAATTAAGCCAATTATTCCTAAGGAAACAAACATTAGTAAATATGATAAACCATCACTTAAACTTCAAATTATGCCATCTCATTGTCCTTTTCCCGTTTTATCCTCTACATACGCTCACATGATGGTTCATGGAGTGAACAGGGTAAGGTTTACTAAACATTTTCTTTCGGCTGAGCCTAGCACTAGTCATACCATAATAACAACCATGCTCTCCTTAATACTAGATTGATGTTGCATATTGACTTACTCCAAATAAAGAAGCGCCAGCTCTGAATGTATCTCTGAAAGCAAGAGAAGCTAATGTTGTGTAACCGCCAGCAGAACACCCAGTTATGCAAAGGCGCTTTCCATCAACCTTCCCCTCATCCACCTTAATCAATGAAGCTTCCTAGTTAAAACTCTAACGTAAAGAAATGAGAAAAGTAACAATTAAGGGTAAGTGACAATTTAATTTAACTTACCAAATATTTAGCACAAGAGCAACAATCATTGATGTCAACAATTCCCCACTTCCCCAAAAGGCGTTCTCGGTATGCCCTGCCATAACCTTGAATTCAAATTTATGAAGACTTAGTTATCTTATATAGAGAGAGGGACGAGTAAACTTTAAAACCTTAATGGAGTGTAATGTATCCAAACTTAATGGACTGAAATATAAGATAAATTCAGAAAGTTTATATGCAGTAACTAAGATACAGCAGAATTGGATAACCAATAAACAATAAATGAAAAGTTTGTCCGGATCCAAGAAATATAGAAGTTAATAAAAATAACTTGCTCAAACTCTGATAACATACCCGTACTTCCTCCATAGTTAACATCCACAAATGCCCATCCTCGACTAGTCCAATATTGGATGTTAAGATTTAAGGCTCCATGTGCCTCGTCTGTTGGCCCTCCTGTAACACACATGAGCAACAGTTCAAAATCGGTTAACCTTGCGCATACTCGGAATGAATAGAAGATTAATGAAGCAGTTACTCGTAGCATCTTTGGAAGTTTCAATCTCTCTGTTTTTGTTGGCTATATTCCTTGCTTGAACCAAACAAGAGATATTATGAAAGCAAACCACAGAATTGCATTTTAATAATCTAGAATCATTCACTGTATTCAAGCTCAATTGAGGAAGTGCTGTAAGGTGTAAGTATGCTCTTTCATATGACAATTACGAACAGCAAGTGGCTTACATAATTTCCACATTATAATGATCAAACTATAGAAAAAGAGAGAATTTTCAGTATGAAAAGAGAAGAAAAACATTGTATTTCCTTTCATTGACAGCTCCATTCATGACACTTATTTTGAAAATGTGAAACTGGCCAGCAGCACTGCCATGCAACAAGCTTTTAATGTACAATGCCTAGTACCTTAATTTTTCAGCGCTTTAACCGATGTCATGGAAAACTAAATAAGTACTTGGTGCATAATGAATATGAATTTAAGGAATTACGAATCATATACCATGGCTTTCTAGCAACAGTGGAGGTTTTTCTTCTTGACTACCATTATATTCTGGATTACACGGAGGATAGAAGTATGCATAGGCATTTTGACCAGCCACATCTGTTGGAAATTCAATAAACTCTGGGAGGCTAAAATATGGTATGTTCTTGTCAATGTCTGAAGAAGACGACCACATGATACTGAAATCTACAACGTTTGACATATGATCATCTAGTATCACCTGTTGCAAAGCGTGGAATTCATTAAGTCAAACTGTGGAAAATAGTTATTTGAAAAAGACACCGCTACAGAAAAGAAGAGATAACCTTTGCTAAAGAAGTAGGAAGAACAGAAGATGCACCCTCAATGTAAAGGATCTGCCCACTTGCGACCTAACCAACATTTTAAGCAGATAGTTACACTTTCTGAATGTTGCACCAATAAGACAATCAACAATATAAGCTGCAACTTACAATATTTGATATGTAAGTGAATGGAATGTCAACTGAAAAGAAAGAGTTATTAGCTTGATTTATAACACCAAGATATGACTTTCCATGTTGCCTGCAAGCCATCATAGATGAAAGTGATTTTATTAGAGATGCCAACTTAACTCGAAGAGAGGCTGGGGAAACAATGAAACAAACTGTGATGCTACTGCAGTGGAGAGAGAGACCTGTAGCTGCAAGCAATAATTGTTGATTCCTCTTTCCGCTCAATGATGTCATAACATCGATTTCCAAAAACCCAAAATGGTCTTGTAAACTCAGCATTCAAAGAGTAAATTGCAAGGACCTCATTTTTATCTTCAATCTGATGTAGAAGTAATAAAAAAAGATGAACTATCAACCAACACCAAGAAGTGCAGAACTCGCAAAACTCTTGAGGTGTAGTGTATTTACCCATTTGTAGATGTTCCAAAACCCTGTATTTCTATCTGTTATGAAAAATAATTCCCCTGCAATATTAAAGGTGGCTGCATTAGATATTCAAAGTCATATTGAAGGTGGCAGTTATTCTGCTTTTAGAATGAGGAGTAAACAGTAGAATCTTAGAACTTATCCTGCCTTTGGACGACCATAGAGGCTCAGTTGGCGATTCCACCAGAGTAGGACTGCCACCAGCAACTACTACTCGCTTCTCGATGTTTCTACATTAGTTAATTCAACCAATTGTTAACAACTTATAGCAAAATTGGATTCAAGGTTCCTGAAAACAAAAGGAGGGAGAACATCTGTGTAGCAATGTGGACAATGTTGTCATTATCTCTAATAAAGAGAGGATGTAAGACAACTTTCTTTAATCAGTAGAGAGAATGTAAGAAGACTTACTCACCCGCTCTCAGATATATACCCGATCCAAAGCTCTGCTTTATCCCAATGCATGTTAGGGTGGCTCCATTCTATCCAGGCCAAACGTTCCCCTTTCAGGTCCATCCGTGGGAATGCATAGAAGTCATTCCCACTAATCAAGACTTTTGGTTCTGAATTTCATAAATAAAAGCAGAAGCAGAAATTCATTTGCATTCTCTATTTTAACATAATGATCAATTGATTTACAATTACCTCCAAGCCTTTGCAACTTACAATTTACATACCTTCAGTGGTGTTATCATTAAGGGTAACACTCACAATCTCATTAGTTGGCTTTGCATCAACCCCTCGATGATCTATTTGTAGACAGAAAAGAGCAAGAATATACAGTTACAGCGAACAAGACTGTATAGAAAATATCCTTACCAGAAATTATTTAAACAAAGCATGTTGTGATTATAAGTAAAGATATATGTACCTTCTCTTACGGTAATATAACGGTTTAAACGACCATCAAAGACCCCATCAGCATATCTTACATGAGGTCCCGCATAATCTGGAGTTATCGGCACTGGACCTGAATCTATGATTAACAAATTATCAATCCAATCTGCCCTATGGCTCAACTTCTGTGAAATTTAATAGACTTGCTACTTCATCACTTCAGTTCATCACGGTATTTTTCTTTTTCTATTTCTTATTTTGAACTGTTGGGCCAGGAGTTTAGGGTTTGGGGGAGAGTTGAACTGCTGAGTATGGATAGAGTAGAGAATAGGGATTTCAAACAAGAAGTTATTGTGGTGGGAATAGTTGTTTAGAATTCTCTATTATTGTGGGATTGTTGCGTCCTGCCTCTTTGAATAATAATTTCCAACAACTTCAGTAGTTGTTGGAACAAATCAATAATTGTTTAATTTTTTCTGTCATGTGTATGTAGACAATTGAGCCATACACGTGAAAAAAAGAACTAGGACATCTTCAGCTCCTTCTAGCAAAAGAACTTGCTGACCAGGCAAACAAAGATGAGCTTGCAGTTCAGGCTCCGGCTACCGAAGAAAGGTGCCAGCTAGAGAAGAAGAAAGATATGAGATTATTTGTAAAATCCAACTGGATACCAAGAAAGAAATGACAGAGAAGTAGTTGATACACCAATTGAGGATCCGACAATGATCTACGAAAGAAGAAGCAGCCGATCAAATGATGATGAGAATGCACAGTCATTTATAGGGACTGACATTGATGATGCAATTAGTACAAACAATGATCTCAAGAGTCTTTTGGTTTCTGAATCCGTAAAGAGCATTGATATTAAAAAGTACAGTAGAAGAATATGTTGGTGCTTCTTAACTTGATCAACACCCTATTCTTGTAACACTAGAAAAAACAATTTATCGCCTTGCACATCCCCATGCTCTTCCTTTACATGGAGGGAATGTTATGGATATGTTCTAGGAAAACATTTTAAGGAATTCAGAGAAACGTCGAGGGATCAGCGCATTGAAAATGATTTAAAGGGAAGTAGTTTCGTGCAATTCTTAGATCTGAAGTTGTACGGTTCTCAATGAGATTATTGCATGATCTTCTTCGCTGGACTTCTGCAAGAAAAACAAGGGAGGTTTTGTGCAGTTACAATGGAATGCCCTGTTTATATTAGCAAGAACAAATTTGCCCTCGTAATTTGGACTCCGATGTCATTCTCCTCCCCCTATGAGAATGGGAAACTAGCTTTAGCACAAGTGGAGTTTAAGAGATTATTGAATCTAGTGGGAAGTTTGTTATGCTGCTGTAATCCTTCAAAAGATCGATGATCCAACTGTCAAATAAAGGCACATAGCTTCCCTGAGCTTGGTTTGCTACTTGTACTACATTGTGTGTGTAAAAGATGTAAACAAGGTAGTTGAAGATGATTGGATCATTAACATACAAAAAGAAGACATTTATCATGCTATCAAACAAGCTAGGACCTCACCATTGAATATCTACTGAAAGAACTGAAACCAACCAAAGCCACTTATAACTTCTATGGCTTCCCATTAGCGTTCGTGGTAACTAATTACAATGTTTTTTTGAGTTCAATATCATTTTGCTTTTATGTTGTACTAATTGCATGTTACTCATCACACAATATAGGCTTTGGCATTTAAAGCTACTCCACCAATTTGATGAATGGCGAAGGATGCTTCAACTGAGATGTCATTGACAAGGACAATTAGATAGCTAGCTATCTGTGAATCCCATTTTTTCCAGGGGAATGGAATACATCAATTTTTAACCCTAGAATAGCTTCTTCTCTTTTCTTAGCTGCTACACTAATACTGTTCCGTTGAAAAACTTAATAGCACTTCGATTCCATTTTGTATAATCAGTTTAATAGTACTAAAAATAATTAATGGATAGCAAACCTGAAGAAGTGAGAATCTGTTTGTACAATCTCTGGTCATCAAAATTGGAGAAAACAAGTACATCTCCAGAAACCCCAAAAGATCCACCACCATATTCATGAACAGTGTTTCGAACATTGAAGTCTTTAGGTGTAATATCTTCCCCTGATTCTTTAACAAGCACAGCTCGTCCAGACTCAGCAGGGCGAGTCTCCAGCCATATTAAGTGGCCATGAGAGTCTACAGTGAAGCCTTCAAGGCGTTTATCGGAACCCGAGACGATATCGGCAGTGATAGGCGACTTCCATGATCCATATGGAGCACTATTTTTTTCACCAGTAGCCATAGTATCTTCAATGAAATGATCTAAAGGTTAAATGAAGTGGAGTAGCTCTTATATGGTGCTCAAACAGAACAAATCTGAATGAGGAAAAGGTCAACGTCGCTTTGATGGAGAATAATGTAATAGTTAAAAGGTGACAAAAAAAAAATGTTTCAAAACTCAGAAAAACATACTCCCTTTGTCCTATTTTATATGTCAAATTTTTAGTTTGCACTTGTATTTATTTAATATTTTTTTAAGTTAACTTTATAATAAATGATGAATATATTTTAAAGATTAATTAACTACTCTATTAAGGATATAATAGGCAAAATATTGTAATTTATGCATAAATTTCATAAAATGACAAGTATTGTGGTCCAGCTATTTATAGAAAGGAATGACATATAAAATGGGACGGAGAGAGTATAATTTTTTTTAATTACTTTACTAATATTAGAAGACGCTACAAGCAGGCATCACTTCGTCAATATTGTTGGAATTAATGCATTCATACCTTGATTTTAGTCTTCCAAGCATAATGTCTCTTAGTTTTTCAAGAAGTCTTTTAGAATTTCGTAATACATGTATCTAGTAAATTGTGATACACCTTCTAGTTTATTTGTGCAAGACCTTTGGTTTTACATTTTACTAGTATAAATAGAGATGTAATTGATGTTTCTAATCATCTCAAGTGGCCTTAAGTAGCGTATATTAAACTTGAGCATTCTCTAAAGAAAGTATTCTCCTTCTATATTTCCTACAAATTGATATCAAGAGCAGGTTTTCGTTCTTAATCTGGGTTAGGTGAAGGAAAAAATATGGCATCCAAAACAAATGAAGGTGTTGATTCTTCAGTTGTTCTTACTCCATTTTTTGATAGAACTGATTCTGAATACTGGAAGATAAGAATGAGAACACATTTGAAAGCTGAAGGTTTGTGAACTATTGTTGCAAATGGCTTTGAAGAGCCAGAAAATGTTGGTGAACTTACAGCAGCAGAGAAGAAAAATCTTGAGGCTAAGTACTCTCAAGATGCAAAAGCCTTGAGCAAAATCCAAATGGGAGTCTCAAGAGCATACTTTGCAAAAATTGCTACTTCTGAGACTGCAAAGCAAGCTTGGGAGTCTTTGGAAATCGAAGTGTATGGTGACGAAAAGGTACACACTATAAATCTTCAAACTCTTAGAAGAGAGATCCAAAATTTGAAGATGATAGAATTTGAAAAAATAGATAAATATTGCACAAGAGTCATGAATATTGTTAATGAAATGAGAAATCATGGTGATACAATTTCTGACCAACAAGTTGTGGAAAAGATTTTAATTAGTGTCACAGAGAAATATGAGTTTATTGTTGCTATCACTGAGGAGACGAAAGATCTTTCTAAGCTCTCCATCAAAGAACTAGTTGGGTCATTTTGTGCACATGAGAAGCGAAAATTTTTCCGTGAAGATCAACCCAAAGAGACAGCTTTTCAGTCCAAAACTAATGAGAATTCTCAAAATTTCTCAAAAAAATCAACAAAAGAAGAATTACAATCCAAAAAAGAAGCAGGATCATGATGATTCTTCTAAGAAGATTGAAGAAAAAGGTGAGAAAAGTAAATGTTTTTTTTGTAAAATTTGCAAAAGGACTAATCACAATGCAGAAAAATATTGGCACAAAGGCAAGCCCCAATGTAACTTTTGTAAAAAGTTTGGCTACATTGAGAAGGATTGATGGCACAAGCAACGGGAGCAAGAAAATTTTTGTAAAGAAAAGGAAGAAAACCTTTTCTTTGCTTCCCAATCTGATGCTTCAGTAAAAATCAATGAATGGTATGTTGATAGCGGTTGTAGCAATCACATGACTTGGAGATGAAAAAGATTTCCTCTCAATTAATAGTAGCATGCATCACTACTAAAGTAAGAATGGAGAATGGAGCCTTAGTTGATGCAAAAGGTAAAGGTACCATTTTGATCAACATAAAAGATACCTGTAAGAAAATTCATGATGTGCTTTATATTTTTGAGTTAGAAGAAAATGTTCTTAGTGTTGGTCAATTAATGAAAAATAATTATTCTCTTGTGTTTAGAGATAATTTTTGCAAGATTTATGATAAAATTGAGTCAAATCAAGTCATTGTTGAAGTATAGATGATAAAAATAAATTTTTCTTTACAATGCATTCAAAAATGAAGTTGTAAATGATTCATGTTTTGGCTCAAAAGATTTTGCCACTTGAATTTTCATGGTTTGAAACTTCTCAAGCAAAAAGACATGGTGCAAGGCCTTCCTGAGATACATACTGAGATTAAGGTAGAGAATACTTCTATCATATCTTTAGCTGTGTCAAATCAAGAAAAGGATGAGGAAAAGGAAGATGTCCCTCAAGGGGGAGAAATCTCAGATTCAGATGATGAAGAACCACCTCCAAAAGGAACAAAAATGTTGAGTGATATTTATCAAAGATGCAACTTTGTCGGTGTTGAGAAAGAAAATTATGAGGAGACAATAAAGCATGATGTTTGGAAGAAAGTCATGGCAGAAGAAATTCGAATGATTGGAAAAATAATACTTAGGAGTGTGTGACTATACCCAAAGAAAGAGAAGTTGCAAGTCTAAAATGGATTTACAAAACCAAACTCAATTAAGAAGGAGATATTCAAAAGCACAAGAGAAAGACGAAATTCAATTGCAATTATTGTCAGACAGGAGAACAACTTGCTGATATCATCATCAAAGCACTTCCAAGAGAACTTTTACAATCTTCGAGAAGGCATTGGAGTTGTCAAGTAAATGCATTAAGGGGGAGTGTTGGAATTAATACATTCACACCCTGATGTTTAGTCTTCCAAACATAATGTCTCTTAGTTTTTCAAGAAGTCTTTTTGTAACACCCCAGATTCGAGAAAGGAAAAAAATTCTAGATTTTAAGAAGTTGCAGGTGCCACCTACGGGCTGTCAGTCAGCTCCGTCGATGGGCCAACCAACTTTCAATTTCACACTTCAGATTTCAGCCTTCATTCGCGAACAACGGCCGACCAGCACGGATCGTCATTCCATCCACGGTCCGTAGGTATGATCGTTGGTGAAGGCCAACAACCAATTAGGGGGAAATTGATAATTGGGTCAACTTCAGATGGTCATAAATCTTAGCACAAAAGGAATTATGTGTTCCAGGACCTATGATATGATAGATAATTGAATCCTCTTTCCAACTCCGCTGAGTTTGCTAAAATCCGACATCCGAGTAAAACGTTATGCTCGTTTTAGTGAAGCCCTGTCGGGCAGACTTGACTTACGGACCCAATCTACGGACCGTCGATTGAATGACGGCCCGTCAGTCCCATCAGTCGATCACTCCGACAGCAGTTAAGTCAGGGGTCTTTTGGTATTTTCCTATTTTGTTTAACCCCTAAGATACATCGTTTAGACCCTAAATCATGATATTTTAGTCAGTTTAAGCCTAGAAACATAACTAGAACTTACCTAAGTCAAATCATTAATCAAACTTAGAAAAATT
>JAJOOS010007468.1:0-21485 GCA_029582725.1 Solanum chiquidenum
AAAAAAAAAAAAAATTAAAAAAGTGGGTTGGCCCGGCAAGCCTGTAGCCCACGTACTTGTGGGCTAGGCTGATCATTTTTTGGCCCACACCAAAAATGGGCTAGCCCGACCTGACCCGTAAAATGTCTAAGCATGTATGGGTTAGCCCGAATGGGGTGGGCTAGCCCATATTGACAGCTCTAATTCTTGTGTCTTATCCCTAAATAATTAAATAAAAAGAGAAAAATATAAGATAATAAATCAATACTAAGTAAGAGATACTATTCTAAAACTAAAAGATTTGTAACGGTAATATAATTGAAGGGCAAACAACATAAATCCCACTAGTTTAGGTTATAATTACTAGTATTCACAATAATTTCAAATATTACTAGTAATATTTGGAAAAGCATCAAATATGTTTAATTAAGAATTGCAACTAAAATGCTTAATTTAAGTAGGAAATCACTTCTTTAACAATTTTTGAGTTTATATAGTCTAACAACTTTTAAAATAATAATAATAATAAAAATCTAATTTCTTCCATTTATTTTCGAGCAACAACAAAGTGACTTTTCTTTTCAAAAATTTGAATTTGTTTCTCTGAATATTGAGCTTCCTCTTTAAATATGTTCATCTTTCAGATACACGTATTCGAGATATGTTTCTATTCTATATACTCGTATTCGATAGAGCCGTCAATATGGGCTAGGCCCGTTGGGCCGACCTGGCCTAACCCGTGATTTGATAGGGTTGGACTATGATTTTTGAAACTCATTTAAGAAAAATGGCTTTTTAGCCCAGCCTGAATAAGCCTGCCAATTTTTTGGGCTTATGAAATATGGATAGGGCCGGCCCGTGGGCCAAATAAAATTAATTAAAAAATAAAAATAAAATAGAGTGTTAAAAATTACAAGAGTCTAAACTCTAAATTTGTTTAAAGTTTAAAACATTACAATTTAAATACAAATTATGTTTATAAAATATGTACTACATAAAATTAAAATTTCCTAAAACTTCTAGGGAGTCACTATATCGGCCATAGCCTATGGAATATTGTCATGGTTTTTGTGTTTTATTATGATAATTGGAAAATAATTAGCTTAATATTTCTATCTTGTGGGTTGGGCTGACCATTTTCTGGCCCACATAAAAAATGGGCTAGCCCGACCTGACCTGTTAAATTTCAAAGCATGTATGAGTTAGTCCGGATGGGGTGGGCTAGCCCATATTGACAGTTTTAGTATTCGAGATATGTTCTATCTGAAATATGTTCCTTTTGAGAATATGTAACATAACAACTTCCTAAAAAATAAAGATGGAAATATAAGATAATAAATATTGCAATTAAGAGATAATATATTTATGAGCAATTTTCACATATAGCAAACATAAAAATCATATTTGTATGATATAACTATAGTTTGCATAATTGCTTTCCATAGCAAATTTTATGTTTCCTATAGAGCTTTTGATTTGTATAATTCGCTACATACATCTAATTTATATACAAATTGTTCAATTTTGTATAATTCATTTATACAATTGGATAATTTGTATATAAAACGTTTCAGTTTTTCTGGGTAGGAGAAGATCTATATTTGTATAATTATAAGTGTATAGGACGAAAATATATGTGTTTGTATTTGCATATACACTTTTTTCTCGCTTTATACAAACATAAACACATTTTATACATTTGTATACCGAACGGGTAAATGTATACTCAACCAGATGGAAAAAAAAGGGAATGTTTGTTGCGAATTACAAATAAAATAAACTATGACTATATCATTTAATTTGAATTAATAGTTTGCTATTTCATACAATTTCCCTATATTTATTCCATAGACCATAATTAAAGGATTTGTAACTGTCAATATAATTAATATATTTATTCGTTTCTCAATTTATTTTCTACTTCCCATAATCAGTATTTTTTCTATTTTCTGCGATCTGCGCCATTTCTTTCTTTTCCATTTTTCCGTGATCGTCCTTTAAAAAAAAAAAAAACTAACTATTGAATTATTTTTTTGGTCTTCTTTAATTTTAATGAAATATCCGTATTGATGTTTTTAACCGTCAATTTGCATTTTAAAACTTTTTGCACCAAATTTTGTACATAATTTGTGTATTGTGGTCTCAAACAAATGTTTCAAGTACTTATAACTATTGCATGTAATTGGTTCATTAATTGATTTCAAACAAATGTTTCAATTACTTTTTCGTCAATTTGATATATATATATATATATAGGTTTCATTAAACGTATATAATTGGAATATGCTATATAATTTTGACTTAATTTGTGGTTTAAGAAAAACTGGTCTTCTATATTAATTTGGTATGATATGGAGTGTTTAAAAATAAAAGTAGTCAATTATATAGTATTGATATATGTTCAAGACTCAAAAACATTTAATTTGATAGATCATGGATCACCTAATTCATTTTGTGCTGATAGATATGATTGTTTGAAGTTGACTAAAGTAAAATATCATATTGAAACTCAATTTGTAAAAAAAAATTCGACTCAAGTTTGTGCTAGGGAATTCTAGTGACCTTAATTCACCTCCAAAATTATTCCACCCTAAAGAATTGACCTTAACACCTATAAACAACTAAGAATCACTCGGTACGATCTTATTCATTAATGAAGAATGATTCGAGTCTTAACTTAGAAATTTTTGGGGTGTTACATGAGTAGCCTCTAAGAATCCTGACTGGAGTTGAATACAGCTTGCAGAATCCAACTAGAATTGAACACGCCATGCAACTTGCAGAGTCCTACAAATTTTCAATGTCTGGTGTTCAAAAAAAAAACTAATCTATGATATTGATATATTTTCAGGTTTCAACAAATGTATATAAATTGATTACTGTCAATAATTTTCTTTCAAGGAAAAGTGTATAAAAAATGATGTTTGTGTGAATATTGTATTATATAAAATGTAAGTAACCTAATTTTAAAAAATTTAGACATCAGCAAGTAATTTAAGAAAAATTGAAAACATGTTTTCATATAATATTAAACCATTGCCATACTGGATTGAAGTCACGATTGAAAATCTTGAATACATAGTAACTCGTAAGTAATAAATTCAGCAAACACACACACATATATATGTCAAGTTATTGAGCAGATTATAGAGAAAAATTTGGAATTTCAAGTAATGGTTAAGAACTTAAGATTATTATCTTTTTGCAATATAGAAGTAAATTTCTTGTAGTTAAACAATTACCTTGGTAATTTTCATAAATAATAAAAAGTATAACTTACATAAATCAAATTTGTCTTTAAATTAAATACGAAAATAAAAAATAAATAAAATTTAAATTTAAAAAAATTAGAAGACCCATAAAATTAAAATTCCTAAATTGTAGTCGGACAATTACCTTGATAACTCTCCGCAGTTACAACTACTCTCCTCCAAAATTACACTTCTATAGAGAGTTTAGTCGGAGTTTCTGTTATATTTCTTTGTGCTTTTTTCTTTAGAGAGTGGATAACACAATTGCAGGTATTATTCATCTTTAGTTTAGACAATTTGGTTTAATTGATTCCTTTTTAACATCGATTTGCTTAGATTCTCTATTATTTGGTCACAGAAATGTATCATGATGAAATCGGCCAGGATGATCTACGAGAGTTGTCTAGAAAAAGATCCAAACAGTGTCATCGAAATGATGATGAATCGAAGGAAGGCAAACTTCTTCGAGGGATATTAAACAATTTAGAATTTAAACTCAATTTACTTAATGCCAGATGTACAACAAAGTTTGATCCAACCGTTTTTGGTGTTGCTGAAAGTATGAAGAAGAACCTGGGCGAGAATCTGAAAATGAAGGATACACATGAGCGATGTGAAGATAAAATATGTATGGTTTGTTTGTATCAATTTTAGTATTAGTAATTGGCATCAAAGTATAAATATTTCAAATTTTATTTTGGTTTATCAGTTTCAGAGGAGAATAGGGAGACAATGACTGATGCTGAAATTGAGAAAGATGATGAGCGGAAAATTGATGGTATATCTTACATTTTCTGTTTGCTTGTGCTCGTATGTGCGAATAGGCTTTTCTACGTTTTAAAAGGATTTGTGTAAAGTGTATGTGTATGTACAAAGAGGTTTTTCTACGTCAAAAAGCTTTGTTCTAATTTGATTAGTTGGTGATTTTCTGATTTATTTGTTTGAGCAACAATTTATGACGTTCTAAAGTTCATATGATGCCGTAGATGTTCTCTTTTCTGTTTGCGTGTGTATGTATGTGCGAAAGGGCTTTTCTACGTCGAAAGGTTTTGTTCTACCTTTTCTAATTGATAAGTAATTGGTGATTTTCTGATTTATTTGTCTATCTAAGAGCAACATTCTATAGTTCATATGTTGCCATCAATGTTCTCATTTTCTGTTTGAGAAGGCTTGGTTCTACCTTTTTCAATTGCTAGTTTGGTGATTTTCGGTTCTAAAGTTCATAAGTTGGTGATTTTCCGTTCCAGTAAGAAATTTGGGTACCTAATTGAAACTATTCTGAAATAAATTAGTTTGAATGGAATTGGGAGTTGGATTTCGTTTGTTGTATGCAAGTGAAACAAGTAATAAATAGAGGATATTGCGAGATTGTCTACTTTATTTACACTGCATTCTCCTTCAATGTAGCATGTGTTTTAACTGACTGATAAACTTAAAGACTATATATATATTTCAGTTATTCAAAGAGTATAAACTGCAGTTGAACAGTGCTGAAGAGTTGAATAAAGGCAATGTGAAAGTTGATGTTGTTGCTGATCAGAAGGGAGCAGAGGAGAGAAACTACACTGATTAGTACATGGATTTAATTATTCAAACCATTACTTCATTTAGTTGGACCTGCATATTTCAGATTTAATTATTACTATCATTTTTTCTAGCAAAATAATTGTATCGATCATATTACCTGATTTGACGAGACAATCCATTTTAATCTAGAGTGCTTATTTATCCAAAATTGCATTTGAAGCATCACTTACGGCTAATCAAATTAACCAAATATATAAATACAGAAGAGGGTCAGAAATGAGAGTAATCTTAACTACATGTGAGCAGGTTTGCCGTGACAGAAAGCTTATTCATGGTGAACCAACCTTATAGGTAAAATGCCTTCGTATTAAATATGAATCACTTTTCCAAGTCGACAAAGTAACGATTATTTCATCACCTAAGCATGCTTCTCAATTATTAATCTCTTGTCGTTAGGTGTAATAAATTTCAATTTCACGTTTGCATAGTAAGGTTATGAAATCCACGCGAGAAGTAAGTAGACAGATTGTATATTTTTGTATTGTTTAAGCATTTCCTTTTTTTTTAACGTATGCCATCGATAGAAATACTGTCTAGATCAATTCTTTTTTTGTTCCTCCATGGATGAACCTTAATATATAAATAAAACTATTTCGTTTTAAGAAGAACAAAATAGGTTCAGTGACTAGCAGGATCTGTTGAAAAACTTCATCAATTAGAGAAACATTAATTCATAACCAAAAATATAAAATGAGTAATGTTTGTCAATAAAGTATGCTTTGAAGTTCGAACTATGAACGTAATTTTGAAGTACACAAATTACCATAAAGTCTTTATTTCTCAAAAAAAAAAGTTATGGAATAGAAACTTCAGTATGACTATGAACTATAAACTTAATTAAATTAAATTAAATAGAAACAGAAAATCAAGCATCATTAAAATGTACTTGTAGCTTATGGCTCAATTGTTATTCTTCTTTCAGCCAAACGAACACGCAACGTAACATTACATAGAACATTTTAACTTGATTGATTAAATAGATCAAGTGGGAGTAAAGGTCGGTAACTGAAAAAACTAACACATTCCTCTGACGGAGGACAGGTAGAGTAGGACTAACAGACTTCTAGGTTGGTAAACTGAGGTTCATATAACGTTTTAGATGAGTCTCACATCGGAATAAGAAAAGAAAGTAAAGAGTTTTGTAAAACATAACTCAAGTTCACATGGTATACACACTTTTAATGCTAGATGTAGTGTTGCCATCGATGTTCTCATTAATTTTCTGTTTGAGAAGGCTTTGTGTTGTACCTTTTTCAATTGATAAGTTGATGATTTCGGTTTTGAAGCACTTTTGTAGTGTTTGGGTAAAATCTACTTTATTGGACAACAAGTAAGATGCCACAACGTAACTTTGCCAACAAGGATCAACTTCCCTTGTATTTCTTCAGAATTTCATATTTGTACTTTTAAATACTCTATTGTCTCTCACATTAGTTACTACATTTGTACAGTTGATTGAACCATAAAATTGTTGCATACATGTATATATATCCTAGTTAAAAAGTTGAAGAATGAATTATAAGTACTCCATCTCACAGAATAACATATAGCTTCCTGACCTTCAACTTCATAGTACTATTAATTAAGTATCACAAAGGGGTGGTGGCGCAGTTGGCTAGCGCGTAGGTCTCATAGCTTCTGAGTAATCCTGAGGTCGAGAGTTCGAGCCTCTCTCACCCCATTAATCTTTTTTTCCCCATTTTTAGTTACTATATTGATGGGCCGGAAGATCTGTAATTCATTGATGGCCCAATTGTAAAATTTCTGGACCCAGCCCATGTAAACTAAAGGATGTTTTAGCAACTGGAGTTTGGTCTCGACTCTCGCCATTTGGTGATTTGTTTCATAGCAATCCAAGTATATTCATGATTTCCTTTTACACACTGTACTATCCTCGATGACGATATTGTTATTGTAGATGTGTGTTATTGTAAGCTAATGTTTGTTGCTGAAAATTCCATTTTCGTTAGAGAAATCATTAGTATCCAATATCTAAAATAATAAGGAAATTGAAAAAGTCATATTCTATTTAAAATTGTAAGTGATCCTAGAAGACCATTTCTTCTATTATAACTAAAGTAAAATTTGTAATTGGCTATAAATTAAATCTCCTCAACTTTTGTTACAACAACTACAAAATTTTGTTCTCCAATCCACATGGCAGTTATCACAAAGCAGTACTCAAGACATTCCATCCACTCAATGAATCCAACCGGCCTTTTTATTGTACAAGAGATTTAAAGATTTAAATATATAGGAAAAAATAATTTGAAGCTTATGAATTTTGAATTCTAGTTTTTTTAAGTTACTGAATTCTAAATTAATAATTGATATATACTTTAATATATTTCTTCAAACACATACAACTTACTTAACTTATTAAGTCATGCTTCACTCGTAAGATATACTCTAGCTCAGCCTCATCTAAATAACTTTTTCCACCCATCCAAGTGCGTACTTGCATGCATATGATGATCAAGACTACAATTCATCCATTATCCTTAGCCTTGACATCAGACATTTGCCAAATATGGTAACTATTATAATTACTTGTGTTTCTTTATGAGTTCCATCTGATATTGGTGGTTGGTGTATTCTTAAATGCTTTGCCTGTTTTTTATATAATTCCCATGATTCTGAGTACTTACTACTTCCCATGTCTGTTTATAATCATCTACTTCGAGAGAAGTGAATTGAGTATAGTAAATATATTTAGGATCTCACAATAGATGCTCAAAGTCAAATTCGTTTGGTTTGATTTATTATTAGATCAAATATTTAACCAACAAAGATTGTGGTGGAGTTGTAAGTACTTCTTCATCCTTAACTAGATGTCTCGAGTTCGAGTTTCCGGGTACAAAATCATTTTTGTTAAGGAGCGTTTTGCCTCCCCTTCCAAATGTGGGGCTTCCCAGTTTCCGACGTAAATTAATTAGAATTTAGTCAAGCACCAATATGGGTATCGAACACCGAATGAGAATAATTTATTTAGATATCCAAATTAAGCATTGTTCCAATTGAACATTTAATCAACTACTAATAAAGTGTTTCAACTAGATATTTTTTATTCAAATTTTGAAATTATTTTTGTGTGTGGTGTCGTTCGTCTATTAGATTGTTAAAGTTAACCACATAAAATATGTTATCTCAATTAATTATACACATTTGCCTCAATTAGTTGTAAAACTCGAGGCTTGTTCTACTTGAGGTCAATGTGTATAATTAAAACATGTGACATATTTCATTTGGTTAACTTTACTATCTAATAGACGAAGCAATCTGTACAATTTCATTAGAAAAGTTATTTTTTTCATTTTTAAGGAACTTATTTTTCTAAAAAAAATACTTTTTATAATATTTAATCAACCAAACATGAAAAAATTTAAAAATATTTTCAAACATACCCTCAAAGAAAGAAGTAATGACCCGTTTGATCATGTGACAAGACTACTTGCCATTGTGGGCTAAACTAAGCACATTGAATAAAAAGCAAATGGAAACAAGATAATTAGTTAACCAAAGGTGTGAATAAAATGAACATCTTTTTATGGGTGGCAAAATTAATTCACGAAGACATGACTGCTCCATCCTGTTTAAGTTTGGGTGGGTCGATAATCTCGCTTATTTTAGTTGAATTTGGGCTGATATGTATCTTAAATTAATTCATGAGAAATCTTGTCAAATATTTCAAAAAGACATTTTTTTAAGTTTAATAATTAATATGTTATATAAGGGAAAATGGTCTGATATATTCCTCAACTTTGTCATTTAGAGCTGATATATCCTCGTTATAAAAGTGGCTCATACATACCTCTATTGTTATACAAATGGCTCACATATACCCTTTTTCTCTAACATAAGTGAAAAAATTAATTTTAGTTTAATTTTTTAAAAAAAGATATAATTCCATATGAGTATATTTAATCCTCCTCAAACATATATTATTATTTTTTAACTTTTTTTTGTTTCAATGACTAATTTAGATTTATTATTTGAATGGTCAAATTTATTTAAGTTTTGCTAATATTCTTGTAAAATTTATTATAGATGACCCAATTTTTTTCTTCAAATACAAAAATTAAATTACAATATATTCGAAAAAATAGTTTTAAATTATAATATAGCCACAAAAAAAATAGTTTTAAATTTTTTTCTTTACACTAAGGAATGAAAGAAAAAAAAAAGAATAAAAAACTCAAATAATGATAATCAAAAAGTCAAAAAATAATTTATGTCCAAAGAAAAAAATATACCTTGAAATTTTCTAGAAAAATCATATATACCCCAAAATAATTTTTTTAAGAAATCAAAAGTCAAAAATATAAATTTAAAACTAATTTTTTCACTTCCGTTAAATGAAGGGTATATATGAGCTCATTTTGTAACGGTAGGGGTATATGTGAGCCGTTTGTATAACGGTAAGGGTATATATGAGCCACTTTCATAACGAGGGGCATATCAGCTCCAAACGGCAAAGTTGAAGGGTATATCAGGCCCTTTTCCCTAGTTATAATAAAGAAATAAAAATAGTTTTATTAGATACTTAAACAATATAAAAGAACAAACAAAGACCCTAAAACTTAGTTTGTGCAATTTGATACATCTTATTTCAGCCCAAGTAACTTTTGGGTGGGTCAAACCAATTTTGGCCTACTTAAATCAAGTCAACTCATCAATTTGACACATCTAATTTTTGGGTCATTGACACTTATGTCCTTATTTTTTTTGTTGGTCTTTTAACTTATCACCCGTTTAAAAAAAAAATCTTTTTTCGCAGGACGGTTATGTCTTGCATGACTTCAACTTTTAAAGAACATATATCCCATTAGGCAGAACTTAAGTCGCTAAAGGGAAAAATGTAAAAACATGAAATATGAGGGGGGGAAGTTAAAGACCAATCCATTTTAAAGATAATTGACATGCTTATTTGCTAATTTTCATGGTGACCTCATATGACAAGTTAGAATATTATCTTCGATACAAAATAATGATTTTGATTCATCAATTTCATGTCCTTGTTTGAGAAAAGAGTAAATGTAACAATCACTTACCATGTTTAATTTCTTGAGGAAAGTGTCAAGATCTCATGCTTGCTAATGCCCATATTATTCAATGTACACATAAAATTAATTTCTATTACATTAATTAGACGTCACACATATGATATATATGATGCAAAAGAAAGAAACCACATGGGTAGTATACTTGAATTATTGTTTTCTATGACTAAAAAAAGGATAGGAATTAAGAGACCCTTTAGGGACCCCCATGCCTACACATACACAAGCTTCTTTGTCACTAAGACAACAATTTGCCTTGTAAATTAAACACTGCACATGCAACTTTTGAGACCTTGAGGCTATGATAGGGTGGACAATGGGCCTTTATTTCCATGTCTACGTTTCATTCATGAAAGACATTACATATTTCTCAATCATATGAATTTTAACTTGTATGTACTAATAATATTTAAGGATTAGTACACTATTACACTACAAAAAAAAAAAAAACTTACAGCAATACTTTTTTTTTGAATGAGGTGGGGGGAGGGGGGAGGGGGGCGGGGGGGCGTAATAGTATTGTAAAAATTATCTTATACTATGAGTACATAGAAGTTGAACTTTTAGTAATGGTTATTTGGATTTGTTGAAATACAAAGAGCTTAACTTATATGTCATGATATCGTAAAAGAATGAAGTTAGGATTCAAATATCCCTAAAAGAAATCATTTACGATTTTAATTTCACTTTTGCACTTTATGGTTATGAAAATTCACAAGAAGTAAGTAAACATATTGTATATCCTTGTATTTTTTAAGCATTTCCTATTTTTTTTGGTAACGTATGCTATCGATAAAAATACTTGTGGAACTGTTTCATTTAAATCAGTTTTTTTTTACGTCTATGGACAAACCTTAATATATAAATAAAATTATCTCGTTTTAAGAAAGAAAAAAAAAGGTTCAATAACTGGCATAACCTGTTAGAAATCTTCATCAATTAGGGAATACATTAATTCATAACCAAAAATATAAATGAGTAATGTTTGTCAATAAAGTATGCTTTGAAGTTTGAACTATGAATGTAATTTTGAAGTACACAAATTACCATAAATTCTCTACTTCTCAAAAAAAAATTATGGAGTAGAAACTTCAGTATGACTATGAACTATAAACTCAATTAAATTAAATTTGATAGAAATAGAAAATCAAGCATCATTAAAATGTACTTGTAGCTTATGGCTCAATTGTTATTCTTCTTTCAACCAAAGGTAACTTGATTGATTAAATAGACCAAGTCGGAGTGAAAGGAACAAATTCTAAAGGTCGGTAACTAAAAAAACTAACAATAATGTATGAAGCCTCTAACGGAGGACGGGTTGAGTAGGACTGATACACTTCTAGGTTGGATAACCGAGGTGCATGTGACGTTTTAAATGAATCTCACATCAAAATGAGAGAGGAGAGTAAAGAGTTTTATAAAACATAACTCAAGTTTACATAGTATACACACTTTTAGGGCTAGATATAGCGTAACGTCCCTTCCACACCCACCTACCCTTTCTTCTTTAAATGTTTCGTAAAACCAAAATCGCCAAGGTTTAAATTTTAGGTGAATTTAAAATGTAGCCAGAAACATCACATTCCTAAATAGATAGAGCTTATTAATTAGTGTCTTTAACGAATTGGCCAAATGAGAAAGTCAAGAATATGTGTCTCGTTTAAATAAAATAAATAAAATGAGTAGTGAGTGGTAATGGGTGTTGTGTGAGTCAAAATCACTTGATGAGTCTCCATCCCTTCTACGATATAATGCTTAAATGTTATTGACACATTGCTAACAAAATAGATGTTGATTCAACCTTCTCATAATACCATTCACATGGCCTTTTTATTAATTAACTAACTTTCTTTTCTCTTCTTGATTTTTTTGGGGAAAATTACGGGTATAAACAAATTTATACTAGTTAATTACTTAATATAGCTATAGTTTACCTTAATTACAATTCGCGGCTTACTTTTAGCTATAATTACACAACTCAACTTTTTTGTTTTGTATAATTCGCGCATTTGTACAATTCAGAATTTGTATAATATAATTTGTATAACTTTTGTATAATTCGGAATTTGTATAACTATCTGCACTTCTGATGTTTATAATTGTATAAATTCGTTATTTCGAGTTTATACAAAAATAACTGAATTATACAAATGTACCCGCGAATTATACAAACCTGCGAATTATACAAATGAGGCAGCTTAAACTATAGCTACAACCCGTAAATATGCAAACTATAGCTATGGAGCATAATTAAGTTTATTATAGTGGCTATTTGTGAAAGTTCCTCATTTTTTTTAAAGACCTACCTAGCTACTTCTTTCCTTAGAAAGGCTTAGGCTTCGTCAAATTTCAATTATTATGTATGATTACTTTTAGATTTAAATCTTAATGATTTTATATTTTATTATTGAGTAGCCTTTTTATGTCACAACTCATTTAATAGATTTGAATAGATATACAAGATTAAGGCTTATAATAAAATTTTAAAACCATTTATTTGTTATCCGTTCAGGATTTCTGTAATGATCAATGACATTTCATAACGACTAATCTATAATTACTTTGTTACTAATTGTTTGTCACCACCCACTGTTGTTAACTATCACCGTTGTCATTCATTATTATCAGTTACCACCAGAGATAACTATTATTATCAAACATCACAATTCACAGTTAGTCATAACATCTATTATTTACAATAATATTAATCACCATCATCACTATCAATCACCACTATAATCGTCAATTGTTGCTATATCTTTCATCATCATTATTAGTTATTACTATGACCGTCAACTAATGTCATTAACCACAAGCTAAGGTACTACCCACAATTATCACCACCCCAATTTGTAGGGATGTGCATAATAATAATACGTGCGATATTGAAATTTTCGATTCGATAATTTTTGGCTGTGTGAATTGTAGAAAATTGGCAATTCAAAATCGTAAAGCCATAGGACCGACAAAACACAAAGGTCTCTTTCTGAATTATTGTTTCAACATGCTTCAAGGGTTAGGTCCAATGCACAATCATTATATATATGGTTGATCCATAATTTCCTCACATTAAAATAAATGGGGTTTATTATTTATTTTATGTTTAGATATTTTAAAAAGTCACAAATTGATCCAAGATTCTTATTTAGTGCTATACAGATAGACAAGTTTACATAGTTCTTATGAGGAAAAATTAAAATTAAAAATAGTTGAAATGACAAAATAGCATATGTAAAACCGCGTACAAATTAAAGCAATTCTTTCGATGATTCTAATGTTATCATGGCTGACTTTTACGTAACTAATTTTGTCATTTTTCATGCATATATAAATAATAATATATCAGAAATATATTATTTATTTATAAAGAAAACATTGATTTGTTCCTTTTTCTTTTAGTTATTTTACAACTTGGCCATGTTAGCATTAAAGGAGGACATACATCTTGTTTTTCTATACATAGCAAGTAAAGTAATAGTTGTAAAGTCCTTGACTTAGCTTTCTAATGTTGTTACTTAGGGGTATCAACGATTTTGATAAATATCGATTCAAATAAAAAAATCAAATTTATTGAATAAATTAATTTTCATTTTATTTGATTTTACATTTTTTTTAAATTGATAATATTTGTTTATGTTAAAAAAAACTGAATATTATATACATATTTTTTATAATTATATATACATAATATATTATTTTTAAAGAATATTTTTTTATGCGAAAAATGTAACACTTTAATGGAAAGGAGCAAAGATCTGATGCATCATTTATTTGTGTAGCGATATCGGTAGCTTATGCATTGTTGACTAATGTTGATTAGTATATTGGATTCGCTAACAATATAAGCAGACATAATTGAAGTTCTGGTATAAGAATTATAAGATGCAAAATGGCACGTAGACAATTCATTTCCTTTTTAAATGAATTATTGTCTTTTTTCTATTGTTTGAATGAATCATTTCTTTATTTTCGTATATGATTAAATTGAACCAAATCGAAATTGATAACAACCATATCAATAAATGTATGAAACATTGTTACATAACATAACGAAACCAAAACACATGAGTTGCTCCAATGTACCATTTTATGTCATGTAGATTTTGGTACGTACATCATGTCAAATAGAAATTTCAAATTTGTCGATTAAGAAATGATCCTACAGTACATGTGAAATAGTTTGTCGATTAATTAAGAGGTCACAATTTAAACTATATAATATACTGATCTATTCAAATTTAATGACTTGACTGGTACTGCTAATCCAATTAGATCTATCCCTTCGATAAGATTGTATTTTCATAATTAATATTATTATATTTATAATTGAGTGTTAATTTTTGAGTTCAAATGCATATGAAAGAAGCAAATAATTAAGATAGAAATGACGCGTAAAGACTTTAAGTTAATCACTACAAAACAAGAAAACCCATACTTAGGTTGTCCATCTTGCTCCCTACTAATAATATTTTTAAACTTTCTTAGATTTGATTGTTATAAAAATAAAATGTTCCCTCAACAGTCAAAGATACAGAGTGGCAAAAAAAAATCCACTTGAAAGTTCACTGTTGACTTTCCACTATTTTTAAAAATTATTATGTCTATTCTAATCATTCTAACTCTAAACGTAAATCTTTTTAATCTTTGGTTACCTAGAAATATTTTAAAACTTAAAAGTAGTAACCTGTACTAAAACTTACTAGTATACTAATTATTAAAGAGCCACTAGCAATTGAAAAAAAAAGAGAGGATATTATAACAACCCAAAGGCCAAAGGTTTGTTTTGTCTTTACCAATTTTTGGGAAGAAATGATATTTCTCGATAATTTAAAATAAATAGAAGAAAATAATATTTTATATTGAGTAAAAATTATCATTTCTGATAAAAAATAAAACTGTAAAACTAAAACTAAAAAGAAAATGTAAGCGACCTACGAGACTAACTAATTTTGGGTCTTATTTTTGGTTACTTTTTTCAATTCTTGAATTTGTAATTATCATCTATTTATACTTTTGAATGGACAAATGATCATAAAATGTCAATGTAATTTGTACATAATAAATTGCTATGAATGTGGGAAAACGATAAATAAAAAAATGAAGATAGGATACAACTTATGTGTGCATTATTTTAATAATTTGGTTTGAGTCCTTTCAACAATAAACTGAAAATTGTACTCCACAACTTGCAGTCTGGATATGGAATTTGTACAATTTATATCATTCCATTTCCAAACTAGAAATGTAGGCCACTTTTGTCGGTGTACATATATTAGTTTTAAAAAAATTATTATTTTTTAGTTTACCGTTTTTAATGAAGCTCATTTAAACCAAATGTCATTTATGGGAACAATTTATATTACCCTGAGTAGTACTATTTCATTGGTTAAAGAATAATATTCATAATGAGTTCTTTCATCTTCTTTTTCTCCTTTTACTAACTTTTTTAAGTAATGAAGTTATTGATTCTAAATATGAAGTATTGAAGGTATTAAAGGAGTCACTTAGATAGCTAGGTAAGTGATAAGAAGTTAGTTACTATATTAACTAACTTCCTGAAAGGTTAGTTATTTTAACAGCTGTTTTAACAGCTGTCAGTTAGTTAGGATTAGGAATTTTGAAGTCTATATAAAGTTGTATTTGTAAGCCTATTAAAGGTATTGTGATTAGTGAGAATAACAAGATAAACTCTCTTAATTCTTCTTCTTCTTCCTCACTTCTTCTCTTAGATGTTCTTCTTTACTCTACATACTTTCTCATATAATTTCATGGTATCAGAGCTATCGACTGGATACTCTGGTTGAAAGAATCGATCTCTATTCTGGTTGAAAGAATCGTTCTGTAACACAGATCGAAAATTGTTCAATTCTGTTGGAAGAACTGGTCAAATTCTCTAAATATCCTCTGTTGTTACAATGACAGTGGAAGCAGGACAATCTACACAGGCTCAATCTGTTCAATCTGGTCAAAAGACTGGTGTCGACTACAATCATCCTCTGTTTCTTTCTCAATCTGATGTAAGTGGTACACAGATTATTTTGTTTCAACTAGCAGGAATTGAAAATTACTCAATCTGGTATAGATCCATGAGGGTAGCCTTGCTTGGAAGGAACAAATTGGGGTTAGTTGATGGTTCCTGCAAGAAAGAAGTATTTCCAGAAGAGATGGGGAATCACTGGGAAAGAGTAAATGCAGTAGTATTGTCTTGGCTGATGAACTCAGTGGAAAAAGGGTTGTTAGGAGGTATAATGTATGCTTCCAATGCCCAAGAAGTATGGGAGGAACTATTCGAAAGATTCAACAAGATTGATGGTTCAAGAACTTACAATTTACACAAGGAAATTGCTACATTAAGTCAAGGTACTGCTACAGTTTCTGCATATTTTTCTAGGTTGAAAAACTTGTGGGAAGAGTTTGAAGCTCTTGTCCCTAGTCCCGGTTGTAACTGTGAAAAATCAAAAGACTTTGTAATACATCTTCAGAAGTTAAAATTGTTCCAGTTTCTCATGGGACTAAACGACTCCTATAATCAAACAAGAAGTCAGATCTTACTTATGAGTCCTATGCCAACAGTTAATCAGGCGTATGGAATGGTTATTAGTGATGAAGGACAAAGGTCTATAGTAGCAAATTCTGGAATCTTGGGTGCAAATCCTGCTTCAAGTGGTAGTAGTTTGGATATGGCCATGTTTACCAGAAATGGTCCTACAAGATACAAGAAAAATTTCAATGTATAGTGTGAGTTCTGTAAAATGAAAGGACATACCAAAGAAGTGTGTTACAAGTTGGTGGGATACCCATCAGATTATAACAAGTTTAGAAAGAAAGGAGGACAAACAGGGACTAATGGTTATAACACAAGTGCAATGGCTCATAATGTGATCACTGATAGTCATTGTCAAGAATCAGAACAATGTGATATGATGGGTGATACAAGTGAGAATGTAGCAGAAGGCAAAAGTGTGGAATCTTCTTCACAAAACAGAAAGACTGAGATGGGGTTGTATCCATTTACTAAGGAGCAATATAATCAGATTGTTCATCTGTTGAAGAATATTGGAGACAACAGTGCTGCTACAAACCCTATGTCTTCAGCAAACTTAGCAGGTATGAACCAGGCTAGTGTTTACTCAGTTAAAAACATACAAGAGTGGATAGTAGACACTGGAGCTACCAACCATATGGTAGCTGATGTAAGATTGTTAGATAAACCTTCTATAGTGTCTAAAGAAGTGTATTTACCAAATGGAAATGTTGCTAAAGTCACTCATACTGGAACTAGTAGTGTTACTGCAAGGACATATTTGACTAACGTGTTGCATTTGCCTCAATTCAAGTTCAATTTGATGTCTGTGTCAAAACTCACAAAAGAGTTAGGAAGCTCAGTAAGTTTCTTTCCTGATTTTTGCTTGTTTCAGGATCTCTTCAATGGAATGGTGAGGGAGATTGGTAGAGAGGAGAATGGGCTGTATATTCTGTCTGGAAGTTAAAAAATGTTGCAGTCTCAAAGCAATGGTTGTGTTTGTACTGTGAAAGGAAATCATATTCATAAGAAGTTTGAAGATGTGGAACTATGGCACAAAAGGCTTGGGCATGCATCCACAAAGTCATTGAACAAGATTCTGTCAATAAAGGCTGAGTCTGTGGCAAATATACTACATAATTGTACTGTTTGTCCTTGTGCAAAACAAGTTAGAAATTCTTTTCCTACAAGTAGTATACAAACTTCAGCATGCTTTGATCTTGTACACATGGATGTTTGGGGTCCTTACAAAGTACCTACCTTTGATGGTAATAGATTTTTTCTCACTATGGTTGATGATTTTTCAAGGATAACTTGGGTTTACTTATTGAAATTAAAGTCTGATGCTTGTGTAGTCATTAAACAGTTTATTGAGTATGCTAAAACTCAGTTTGGTAGGTCTGTTAAGGTCATCAGGTCTGATAATGGTACTGAGTTTGTCAACTCAGTGTGTAAGGAATTGTTCAACAAATTTGGCATAGTTCATCAGACAAGTTGTGCCTATACTCCTCAGCAAAATGGGGTAGCTGAGAGAAAACATAGGCACTTGTTAGAGGTAACAAGGGCCTTAAGATTCCAAGCTGAAATACCTATTAGATTATGGGGTCTGTGTGTGTTAGCTGTTGTACACATAATTAATAGACTACCTAGCTCAGTATTAAAAAACAAATCTCCATATGAGGTGTTTTATAACAAGAAACCATGTATCTCACATTTAAGAGTTATTGGATGTCTCTGTTATGCAAAGGTAGTACAAGAGCTTGATAAGCTAAGTCCAAGATAAAAAATGATAGTTCATATGGGATATTCAATGACTCAAAAAGGGTATATTCTCTATGATCTAGAAACAAAGAAGATGTTTGTTAGCAGGGATGTTATGTTTAGGGTAAATATTTTTCCTTTCAAAACAAACACTAGTGTGTCATGTAACAGATTGTATGTTCCTTGTGATATTGAATATGGTAGGGATGAAATACCTGAAGGAGTTGTGGTACATGGAGGTACAACACCTCAAAGTCTGGTCCAAAGCTCACAGACAGAAGAAACTAGACCAACAGAGGTTCCTGTGGTACCAATCAGTGGTACAAGAAGGTCTATGAGAGACAAAAATCCTCCTGTTTGGTTAAAAGATTTTGTTTCTCTAAGTGTGAATGAAACAATAGCTTATCCTATGTCTAAGTATATTGCTTATGATCATTTAGCACCCAAGTATCAAGCCTATGTTGCTGCTTTCTCTGCATACACTGAACCTAGTAGTTATTGTGAAGCCACCAAAGATCCTAGGTGGGTGGAGGCTATGAAGGAAGAAATTAGTGCATTACAACAAAATAACACTTGGGAAGTAGTATCTCTGCCTGAAGGAAAAAAACCGATTGGATGTAGGTGGATTTACAAGGTAAAATACAAATCTACTGGTGAAGTGGAAAGGTTCAAAGCTAGGTTGGTAGCCAAGAGATATAGTCAAAAAGAAGGGATTGATTATCAAGAAACTTTTTCTCCAGTAGTTAAAATGAAAACTGTGAGATCAGTCTTGGCTATTGCAGCAACAAAACAATGGCATATACACCAAATGGATGTGTTTAATGCCTTTTTACAAGGTGATTTGTTTGATGAGATTTACATGGAGTTGCCTCAAGGATTTCTGAGTCAGGGGGGAACTAAGGCAGTGTGCAAACTCAAAAAATCCTTGTATGGATTGAAGCAAGCTCCTAGGCAGTGGAATGCTAAGTTAACCGAGGCACTTCTTAAGTTCAAATTTCAACAAAGTCAATATGATCATTCAGTATTTACAAAAAAGAGCACAAAAGGCATTACCATTGTTCTTGTATATGTGGATGATATGCTCATCACAGGTGAAAGTCTCAGTCTGATCAATGAGACCAAAAGGTACTTACAAGAAGCATTCAAAATGAAGGACTTAAGAGAGTTAAAGTATTTTCTTGGCATTGAGTTTGCAAGGTCAAATGAAGGTATTCTTATGCATCAAAGGAAGTATGCATTAGAGCTAATTTCTAAAACAGGTCTAGGGGCTGCAAAACCTGCTATGACTCCTATGGATGCAAATGTGAAGTTAACATCAAAGGAATATGATGATTATGTGCTCAAAACTCAAGCAGAACCTTTGGCTGATCAAGGTTCTTATCAGAAACTCATAGGAAAACTTATGTACATCACTATGACCAGACCTGATATTTCATTTTGTGTACAGACCTTGAGTCAGTTCTTACAAGCTCCTAAACAGTCTCATATGGAAGCAGCATTTAGAATAATTAAATATCTAAAAAAAGAGCCAGGGCAGGGAGTCTTACTATCTAGCAATAAGAACATTGATTTATCAGCTTATTGTGATGCAGACTGGGCTGCTTGTCCTAACTCGAGAAGGTCTGTAACAGGATATGTAGTAAAGCTTGGTGACTCTCCTATCATATGGAAGTCTAAAAAACAAACAACTATCTCCAAGAGTTCAGCAGAAGCTGAATACAGAAGCTTGGCTTCAACAGTAGCAGAGTTGATATGGATAATTGGGTTAATAAAAGAATTTGGTATAGAGGTTACTCTTCCAGTTAAGGTGTATAGTGACAATAAAGCTGCGATACAAATAGCTGCAAATCCAATGTATCATGAAAGGACTAAACACATTGAGATAGATTGTCATTTCATTAGAGAAAAGGTTATGCAAGGAATGGTTTCTACCAATTACATTCCTACAAATGAACAACCTGCAGATATGTTAACCAAAAGCTTGCCCAGAGTTCAACATGAAGTTTTGAGTTCCAAGTTAGGTATTCAAAACATTTTTAGAGTACCTAACTTGAGGGGGAGTATTGAAGGTATTAAAGGAGTCACTTAGATAGCTAGGTAAGTGATAAGAAGTTAGTTACTATATTAACTAACTTCCTGAAAGGTTAGTTATTTTAACAGCTGTCAGTTAGTTAGGATTAGGGATTTTGAAGTCTATATAAAGTTGTATTTGTAAGCCTATTAAAGGTATTGTGATTAGTGAGAATAACAAGATAAACTCTCTTAATTCTTCTTCTTCTTCCTCACTTCTTCTCTTAGATGTTCTTCTTTACTTTACATACTTTCTCATATAATTTCATGAAGGTCAAACTAAATTATTTTCGGTGTGAATTCTATATATTTAAAGTGGTAATGGTGAGCAAAGGGCATGTAAAATGAATACCAAGAAAAAGAAGTGCGGAGGTAACTATATAAAAAGTGGAATAAATCAAAGTTATTTAACCATTAAATATATTTAAAATGTATTTGAGAAAATTATAGTAAAAATAAATTATTTGACTTTCCAAATAATAACATAGTAATGTAAAGTGAAACACGGAAACATCAAGAATTGAGTCTCCAGTATAATTAATGGAAGCAGTGATAAATCGAGTTTGTTGATCAGTGGACATTAAACACAATTAAATAAAAGTGATTATTCGCATACAAGAAAGATGCTTATCGAAAATGAAGATTTAGTTACTTTTTACGTCTATTTTTACTTGTTAAATTTTAAAGAGAGTGAGATATTCACGTTAATTTTTTATTATTTTTTTGTCATTTATTTTTAATTGTAATTTATTATATTTATGATATATTACATCAACATTATTTAATAGCAATGATAAAATAGACACAACATGATATGTTATTTATTGATATTATAGACTGGACAATTATTGTTGGACATCTAAAAATTGTATAGCGGATAAGAAGAGATGGACGGACGGAGTAATTTTTTCATTAATATAGATTAATTATACTCCTATTTCTAATGAGATTCATTAATTATTGGTGTATGTCCTACCATTCCAAAGCCTAGTTTGACTTGGATTTTTCAAACCAAAAAACACACCTAATGGCAAGTCATAGAATACACACCTATTGGTCAATGAAGCTCATCAAATTTTTTTGAACTCAATAACGTGTTATCTCAAGTTCATATCATGTCTTTTAATATTTTTGCACACCCAAAAAAATATAATACTGTCTAAATTACGTACGTTAACCCTTCGTTTAACGTAGACTAGCTAGACAAAATTTGACAATATCTTGAGGAAGCTTTTAGACATATTATTAGTATTA
>JAJOOS010007469.1:0-13835 GCA_029582725.1 Solanum chiquidenum
GTACCCCATAGCAAACTGTTGCTATTTCACCTCTCTCCTGGTGAATCTCGCTCGCCACTCTCGTTCTCTCCCTCGCCTCTCTCATTTTTTATACAAACGCAAGTGTATAAAGTGTGTTTGTGTTTGTATAAAGCGAGAGAAAATTGTATATATACATATATTTTCGTTCCCCTCTCTCCCCTCTCCCAGATCTCGCTCTCTCACTCGCCTCTGTCACTTTATACAAAAAACGCAAATTGTATAAAATGTGTTTATGTTTGTATAAAGCGAGAGAAAATTGTGTATATATACATATATTTTCGTTCCCCTCTCTCCCCTCTCCCAGATCTCGCTCGCCACTCTCCTAGATCTCACTCTCTCACTCGTCTCTCTCACTTTATACAAAAACGCAAATGTATAAAATGCGTGAAAATTGTATATATACATATATTTTCGTTCCCCCTCTCCCAGATCTCGCTCGCCACTCTCCCAGATCTCGTTCGCTCACTCGCCTCTCTCACTTTATACAATTGATCTTTTTGTATATGTATACCAAAGCAGATTATACAACTGCTTTATTTTATATATGTATAGCGAAATATACATATTTATGTTTGCTATGGAGCGCAATTATGCAAACTTTGCTATAGCATACAAATATGAATTTTGTGTTTGCTATATGTGAAAGTTGCTCTTTTTTTTATAGTGATTGGTGATGAAATTATGTTGATTAAGTTTTAACAAAGGTGAACTTTAATTTGGTGGTGCTATTGTTCATTATTTGAGTTCTATTAGGGATTTGCTTAAGGCGAGGTTTTTAGTGTTAAAGGAGGCAATTATTGTTGCCTCTTGGGAATAATAAGTCGTTTATTCAGAATTCATGGTCAAATCTGAATCATTTCATAAAGTTTAAGAATTTTTTTTAGCCTTTCTCTAAAAGATAGGTTATATGTTGAAAAATTTTGTTATTCATGAGTTAAGGCATATTTGAAGTTTTGAACCAATTTTGTGACAGTTACCTCAATTATTAATAGATGACATACTTACTTATTTCTCAAAATTTAGTTGCATATTTGTTTTATTAGCAAGAAGCTAAGTAGCTTTTTTCACTCATATATACCTGATGTGAGATACTATTATGCTTTATTTGATTTTATTAAGATTAAATTATTTAAATTTAAATATAGATTTGAATATTAAGATGTGTATTAAGATTAAGACATTAAAATTTGAGTATAAATATTTTAATATATCAAGATGTTATATTAGAATCTAAATATAAATTAAATAATTAAGATCATTTACTTAGTAAAATATGTCATATAAATAAATATATAATAAGACAAATAATATGTCATATAAATAAATATACAATAAGACAAATATGGCTTGCTCAAGTGGTTGGAGCGAAAGTACGCAATTATAGATTTGGGGCCACACTTCTCCCTAGCTCATTGATACGTCTTGACTTGTTACTTCATACTTGTGATGGATATTAGCAACTATTCCTAGCAATGCATATATATATATATATATTCGAAATTTATTATTGAAAACTGAAAATTCTTTCAAAAATAAGCAATCACTCTTGATACTTGTTTACATGTTAATTGTAATATTACAAAATTCAGTGTTTACATATAGTAAAAGACAACCTTGCTTAATCTTTATAATAATATGTATGATAGTATGTTCAAAGGAGGACCGCCACAATATTGCTGTAAATGATTTAAAAACGAAATACTATATACTTAAATTTGTTTTAGCACATTAGAAAGTTACGTCGATATGGAGTTTGAACACATGATATAAGTATATATACTTAAAATAATTGTATCCATTGATACACTTGATATAATTCTTTGATACATTTGATACAAGGTGAATATACAAGGAACAAATACATAGTTGATACATAGTTGATACAATTGTATTAGTTGATATATTTGATAGAAAGTTAATGCACAAGGAATCAATACACTTCATATAATTGTATTAGTTGATACATAAAATACAGTAAATACACAAGAAATATATACGCTTGATACAATAGTATGTGTTGATACAAATCAATTGTATTCATGATAACCTGATACACCATGTATTCATTAATTCTCTCGTCGCCTCTCTTTCCCAAATCTTGTTGCCATAGATCTCTAATTAAACTTTAATATGTTTTCATTTTAAAAAGTTTTATTTATTTAATCCAACTTAATTCATTTTAATATTTTCTCCTTCCCCTCCACAAATAATTGCACGTGTCAAGTTGATGAAAAGCCCAAAATTGTTAAATTCAATATTAATATTTTCTCATCCTTTCCAAAAATCATAATAAATAAAAAAGTATATGCGATGAACGTAAATAAATAAAAAGTATATGCGGTGAACGTGGATCGAACACGTGACCTTCAGATCTTCAGTCTGACGCTCTCCCAACTGAGCTATCCCCGCTTGTTGATCTTAAACTACCATTTTCTTAAAATCACTTTTCGAGTACGTTACACCGGACAACTCAACCCGGTTACACAAGCAACTAAAGTTTTTGTGCCAAACCTAAAAATATTGATATTAGAGTTACATGGTGATAAAAATTATTGTGAGAAATGTTTAGTAATTTTTATTATTAATTTTAAAATTTGTGTTAAAATTTAAGTTAATATGATTTATGCAAGGTAAAATCTCTATGCTAACATTAAGAAGTCTTGAAAATTACTTTAAAAAATTCATCCCAATTGAGACGTCACTTATAAGAAGACAAATAAATCTCAATTTCCCTTTATATTTATTGGTGGAGTGTTGAGCAGTACTATAACAAAAATATTATTTAACTGGCAATTAATATAAACATTATACAAAGAATGTTAGAGCCTTTATATTAGTTAATTTTCATTAGATCCAATATTGTCACTATAGGGTTTAACGTCATTTTAAAAAAAATGCTAAAATATAATTATCACTAGCAATTGATGCTACAAATATATATTTGGCAATAATTAAGTTATTATCGTTAATTAATTATCGTCATTTTCACTAGTAGATGGGAACAATTTAAATATGTCGTAATCTACTTAAAAGATATTGGTAATTGGCTTACCATGTATACTAGCGTTACTGAATATTATGTCAAGCTTAATGCTACCTTACCTTCCAGACTATAAAAATATGTAAGTTAAAATGGAGATTAGTATTATCATTTTCTAAGCATAAATTAAATATAAATAAATAAAATATAGAAAGGAAATATTTTTTGGCTATTGGAGATTGAAGAGAAAAATAAGTCATTTTCTCAAACTATATGTGTCTCTCTTTTTTTTCATATACAAGAGAGATTTGGAGGGTCTATTTATTTGGGGGGGGGGGGGGGCAAAGCCTAGCTATGTGAGAAAAATAGCAGCCTAAGTGACATACCTTATGAAGTTTCATATCTGGTTTGAAAATCACAGGTACAATTTATATAGATTGGTGTAAAAAAGAAAAAAATCTGATCGAAGCTTTTGAACCTATTCTGAAGTCACTCTAAGATTTGATTTCCGATCTAATTAATGTTTCGACATCCCAAATTGCGACAACAAAATTATCTATATGTTTTATAACAGGTAAATTGTTTTATTTTATATATTACATGTCTAACTTTTTTATACTAATAAGTTACTTTATGCATGCATTCTTAAGGTAAAATAACAATAATAGGTTAGGGGCTAAAGTAAATAAATATAGGTTAGCCTATTTACATTGGTACAATCTTTTATTTTTTATAGTTTATCTTTACCTATCTATTGTAACAAATAATCTAATTTATTCTCAATCCAATTGTGTTTTTTTTCTTCTTTTAAGAAAAAATTTCACAAAAAAAAGTTGTCAAATTATTCACCTTCCTACTTTTGACTAACAACCTTAACTCTTTTTGTTAAGTTAAAAAATAGAAACTTCTCTATTTACATATATTAATATGTTAGCAATGGTAGATGAGGACCATACTTCTAGCTACCTCATTCAGAGTAATTTGCAATTTTGCTTCATAACGTATGTCGCACTCTTTTATAATTTTCACCGTGATCTCCTTAATTCATTATAAATTTATAAAAGTAACTTTTTCAATAATTTACAAAGGATAAAATAAGAAAGCAAAAAAAATCGTGTGTTCTACTTTTTTTAGGCGTTATTCAATGGAATTAAATCTTCCGAAAATTTCACCCTATAAAGATCTAAAAAGAAGTATGCACATTTCAGTGACCACATCTTCAATGAAAATGATACTCTGTAAGAATAATTAAAATTTATAATAAAGTCTTAATAATACTAAAATGTCTACCCAAAAATTCTTATAAAGATGATATAGTTTGTCATTACTCCATACACTTTTAATAATGACGGATTAGTGACAAATTCTCGATTATCACATATTTGCTTGTCTTAAAAAAAATTATGATGGAATAATGCATGTCTATCGCAAATATTTGTGACGAAACAATTAGAGATGAATTTCGCTAATCTGTCACAATTAGCTTCACCATTTGCTCTTTTCAATGTGTGTATTTTATTTGCTTTCTCAAGATAAAGTTCAAGTTCATCAAAGATTCAAGAACAAGCTCCAAAGTCCTTGAATTCAAGATAAATTCAAGAATATCAAGTTCAAGAGCCCTAAAGACGAATCAGATGAATCATAGAGATTGTAACACTCATATTTTGAAATCAATAAAGATAATTGTTGCAATACTTTTCCGTTCTTGATCATTGTTTTCTCGACGTGAATTTTATTGTCTACAAGCAACTATGCAATAAGTTAATGTATTACATGTAGGCAAAACCTCTATGTTGACATTAAAAAGTCTTGATTATTACTTTCAAAATTCCTCCCAATTGAAACATCACTTATTTAAGTAGACAAACAAATCTCAATTTGCCTTTCTATTTGTTGTTCAATTATTGTTGAGCATTAGATAGGAACAATTTGTTGTAGGCTTCAGTTAAAGCTACATTTGTAGTACTATAACCACCATCAATAATTAGGTTCAAACCACTCACATATTTAGAATCATCACTTGCCAAATACAACACTCCATTTGCCACATCTTGTTCTTCCAATAAAGCTCCTTTCAAATTTCCTGCTTCAACAAACCATTTATCTACCATTTCTCTCCCAGTTATTCCGAACGCCTTCAATGCTAGCGGTGTGCCAATTGCATAAGGAGAAATACAATTAACTCTTATTCCGTATTTTCCTAATTCGACTCCAATGTTTTTCGATAGCCCCAAAACTGCATTCTTTGAGGCTGCATAAGTATGTAGCGAATCACTATATTTTGTTGCCACCATACTTGCTGTGAATATAATGGAACCTTTTGTATTACTCGAAATCATCACTCTAGCAGCATGTTTCGCGCAAAAAAATGACCCAACAACATTTACATCAAACACATTCTTAATTTCATCGTAATCTACATCTAGGATACTTGAAAATGGCTTACCAGATATACCAGCATTACTAAACATTATGTCAAGCTTACCAAATTTGGCAACCGTTGCATCTACCGCGCTTTGAATGTCAAATTCAATCGTGACATTGCAATGTACAAACATTATGTGTTCAGTGCCAATTTCATATACTAATGAATTTCCGAGATCATTTTGAATATCTGCAATTGTTACCTTTGCACCATGTTGAACAAAAAGTTTAGCTGTGGCTGCTCCTATTCCACTAGCACCACCAGTTATAATTGCTACCTTACCTTCAAGCCTATAAAAATAAGTTAAAATGTTGATTAGTATTATTATTGTTATTATCATTTTTGAAGCATAAATTAAAGTAAAGAAAGAAAATAACCTTTTAGCTATTGGGGATTGTAGAGAAGAGGTGGCCATTTTCTCAAACTATATACATACATATATGTCTTTTGCATATACAAGGGAGATTTAGAGGCTCTATTTATAAGGGAGAAACATATTTGCCTAATTTTCTCAACCATTGCTTCCACCATTTTCATAGTGTTTGCCTAAATTATATAAATGAAGTTGCATTTTTTGGTTTGAAAAGCACAAGTCTAACTTATATAGATTGGTGCAAAAAAATATTATTATTTTTATCGAGGCTCTCAAATCTATTCCAAAGTCATTTTAGGATGCGATTTTCGATTCGATTGATTTCTCGACGATATCGAAATAATAAAATTATTTTTATATGTTATAACATGTAAATTTGTTTTATTTTTAAAATTACACGTCTAACTTTTTATTTTTATGATAAGATACTATATGTAGATACCTTATTGGTGATCTGAAAGCTTAAAATTCTCTTACACTTTTCGTGTATATACTTTAAAGTTTTAAGATAAAATAACAATAATAGGTTAGGGGCATTCTAAAGTCAATAAATATAGTTTAACCTATTTACATTGGTACAATATTTTACATATTTTTAATTTATCTTTACCTATTATAATAGAAAATCTAATTTATTTTCAATCCAATTAATTTTTCATCTTTTAAGAAAAATTTCTATAAGAAGTTGTCAAATTATTCACTTTCCTCACTTTTGATTAACAACCTTAACTTTTTTTGATAAGTTAAAAACTAGAAACGTGTCTGTTTATATACAAATATGTTATCAATGGTAGATGAGGACCATACTTCTAGCTACCTTATTCAAAGTAATTTGAAATTTACACCATAACGTATGTCACACTCTTTTGTAATTTACACTTTATATTTATTTTTTAAAATAATTTTCGCCATGATCTCCTTAATTAATTCATAATAAATTCATAAAAGTAACTTTTTCAATAGTTTACAAAGGATAAAATAGGGAAAACACGATAAGAAAAGCAATTGTATCAACACCTAAAAGTCATTCGTGTGTTCTCTTCTTTTAGGCTTTATTCAATGGAAGTAAATATTCAGAAAATCTCACTCTATAAATGTCTAAAAAGAAATATGCACATTTCAGTGACCACATCTTCAATGGAAATGATACTCTATATGAATAATTAAAATTTAGGGATAAGGCATAAGCATCCCTCTAGACTATGACCGAAATTTCAGAGACACACTTTAACTAAATTAAGATCCTATTATCTCTCTGAACTCATTTTTTTTTGTAATTTTGTACACTTTTTGGCTTACGTGGCACACTCTGTAACTCCACTTAGTTGAGGCGTGTGGGAGATGTTTGGATGTCACGTAAACCAAAAAGATGTTCTAGATTAAGAAAACAATGGGTTCGGGGGTAATAAGACCTTAGTTTAGTTAAGGTGTGTCTACGTGACTTCGATTATAGTTTAGGGGATACTTGTATCTTATAATGTTTATTCAAAAAAGAATTACAAAGATGATAGTTCGTTATTATTCCATCCACTTTTACTATTAATTGCTAGTATCTACCATTATCAATTACATTACAAGAAAAAACAAGATTCGTAACGGAAGACTCCATTACAATTCCACCACAAATTCTACTTTCTGGCGGATTAGTAACAAATGAAATGAAATATTGAAAACACATTTGAACTTGACGCAAATTATTAGTTTTGTCTCTGAATTATTGACAGAATTAAAAACACTCTCCTACTTGACTAACTAAATTTAGATACATCCCCGATCTGCCACATGATATACTAGGGGGTCTCAAACTCTTGTAAGAGCATGTGACTCTTAATAAAAAGTTGAGAGAAGTATTGAAAACACCCTTAAATTTGACGAGAATTTAATGGTGTATTTCACTCAGTTTACAAGATCCATGGTATATTTAAGTTCAATTAATCAAGTAAATATGTACTTTCAAAATTATCAATACTTTAAAAATGAAATTAATAATCCGCGTTTAATGAAATTTTCTGTACTTCTCTCTTATTTATTCTACTATATTAGAAGAGTCGGTGAAAATGTTGGTATCAACATGCGTGCTTGGGATTTTGAAGGATATTTTAGTTATTTTGGTTATTATATTTTGTCTGTGCAGACGTTTTAGCCATTATTTATTAGTGTTTATTCAAGTGATAATGACAAAGCTACCCTTGTGTGGGCCCCCAGCATCACTCTTTGGATAATTTGCTTGCCAGTTGACACTTCTTTCCTCAACATACATTATCATTTCTTTCAACTTACCATTATTTATTTATCTAAACATTGTTTAGTTGTATGTACTATTTATTAACATAAATAAAAACGTAAGGATACTAAATCAAAAATATTTTTTAGCGGTAATAATTTAATTATCATTAAACATATATTTTTAGCTCTCTTGATAAGTGTCTTTAAAGCCTATGACGAAATTGAATCTAATGACAATTAATTAATGTCGATAAAACTTTAACACTCTTTGTTAATGTGTATATTTATTGCCACTAAAAAACATTTTTGTTATATTGGAAGAAATTAATTTTTTGTTTGGTTATTATCATTTATAATGTAAGATTTATATTGATACTTATTACTGTACTTACTAGATTTATTAGTGAAGTAAATTTAATTTTTTTTAAAACGTAACTTGCAATATTGAATTTAAATCCATATTTATTCGTATAATCTTATATTTGAATTGTGAATTTGACTTTTTAGTTTTATAAGAAAAAATAGATTAATTACATAATTAAATATTGATATTTAATTTGAGTTAATTTATGTGACAACATTTAACTAGACACAAGGCTTTAAAAGAATACTTGATATTTATAATTTAAAATGGGTCATAAATTTTTGTGTGACTATAAATCAATCTTATATTAAGATAAGAATGAAATGAAAGTATGAAGCTAAAACTATTTCTACCTATAAAGTTAAAAAAAAATTCAGAATAAAAATATTTTGAGTTATCATTACTCATTTTTAGCCAAAATTCGTTTAATTAATTTTATTGGTGAATTCTATTTGGGGTTTAACATTAATTATATAATAATATACATTTTGTTAGAGAGAGAAAAAAAGGACATTAAAATTGTAACTTACACTTTTTAAAGAAAATACAAATTTCAAGTGAGAAAGTTGTGTTGCAAGATCGGGTGTATTTAAGTTTAGTTAATTAAATAAATGAGTGTTTTTAAAATTATCAATAGTTTAAGAATGAAAATAATAATTCGCGTCGAATTTAGAATTGTCTTCAATACTTCTCCCTAAAAAAATATTGTGTGATACAACCTGAAATTTCAAAAAAAAAAAATTGATATACGCAAGTATTCAAATTCCTATTGAGTGCAACATAAAATTTCAATTAAGGAAAAATAATATTGGATTTAATAGTATGAAAAAATAAAATTGGATTTAATAGGTATAAACTGAAAAATACTATATTAGGAACGTCAGTTGCAGTCGAAACATAAATAAATTCATGTCCATTAAAAATTAATAATTAACATGACTATTTTACTACTTTATCAATATTAATATTTAATATTAAATCTTGGAAAATGAGTTGGAGAATAAATAATTAATGCTAAGAATACTAATGAAAAATAATAATTATCTTTTTTTAATATATTAAAAGTAATAAATAAAAATAAAAATTTATTTTTAAAATAACAAAAGTGTAAAAATGAACAAGGAGAGTATATCAAAATTGAAAATGTTGGGGCGTGCGCGTTCTTCATTTAGTTTATTATTATAAATACAAATGGTGTGGATATATACTATATTTATAAAGAAGAGTTGACTTAGGCTCCTCTTTTTTTATTTTTTTGGTTTCCCACCCGGTGTTTGGAGTTCATATTAGAGCTCCGACTAAATCCGAATCACGCTCAGCAGGATCCATTCGGGGGTGGCGCTCCCAACAAGATTTTCTCCATACCCAGAGCTTGGATTCGAGACCTCTAATTAAAGGTGAAGCACTCCCACCAGTGCACCACAACTCATACCCATGTTGGTGACTTAGGCTCCTCATATCATATCAATCTAACATATAGTACAATGCATATATATCCATCTTAAAAGATAAAAGCATTTTGTTTGTAGTTGTTTTGTTGCTGGCCAGTAGACTCCTAACTACCTCCTTACTTTCTTGCTTCAACTAGTACATATATATCTTACTGAATTTAATTTAATTCAGTGTCCTTATTTCAGTGAATCAAATATGTCATCAATGCTTTATTTTGACTTTAAAATAAAATGCCTTTTAAGCTACGTACTGATCGATTGACTAGTTGGTTAGATGAATGTCATTTACACAAATATAATATCCATATTTTAAGACTGTTTTTAAATTTTTGTCCTTTAAATATATGTTCTTTAATTTTTGTCCTTTAATATTTTTAAGTAACAAATAAATAATCGAATATACTTTTGATATTGAAATAACAAATAACTTTTATAAGATACTATAAATTTATATTTTCGCCTTATAGTATTTCGCTACATATTAATATCCCATATATTATGTCGTAAGACATAACAAGTTATGTTATATAGCGTGTTATGTTGTATATCAAAAAGGCATTGCATGATTCTTAGAGTAAACATGAATTGACTCGGAGCTTAATAATGAATGAAGGAAAACTCATCGAGCTTTCTGCGCCCACAATATTTTTCATGAGAGCACGTTGATTCTTGCAATATGTCAAATGCCAACGTAAGTCATTCTCATGAGCATTCAATTAATGCCAACTCCCTTTAACCCCCTACTACCCACTGCCCTTATACGTACACACACAAAAAATAAAAATAAAATTATACCTTGTTTTCCACACACATATATAAGGACTTAATTAGTAAGTTTTTTTTTTCCCAATGAAATTAAAATTCAAAAGAAACAAAAAACCAAGAAAATGGTACTCCCAATTATACATACCCTTCAAATATCATTTTCATCACTTTTATTCTTCACATTTCTTCTTCATACTACAATATCTTACACCCCTTTAGCCAAAATACTCTTTTTTCTACTTACCACATATCTTCACTTTTTTCTATTATTTTCTCTATGTACACTTATTTCACTTTACTATTATTATCTTACTAGTCCACATAGGGTTTTCTTGTTAAACTATACATGTTACAAACCACCACTACATAGGAAATGTTCTTATAAAATTTCTGAATCATACGTTCTAAGGAATGTACATTTAGTCGAAAAATCGATCGATTTCATGCGTAACATTTATCTTAAATCCGGTTTAGGTGATGAAACTTATGGACCACCATTTATATTTGAAGACGATGATGGTGATAATAATAATAATAATACGAACAATGTACCTACACTAAAAAGTGCAAATCAAGAAGCTCGAGAAGGGGTATTTTCGTCTATTGATGAACTTTTAGGTAAAACTCTAATTGATCCTCAATCGATAGACGTTGTCATCGTTACATGTGGAGGGTTTTCGCCTTCTCCTTCACTCTCTTCCCTCATTGTGAACCGTTATAACCTTAGATCGGACGTGAAAACGTATAATTTAAGTGGAATGGGATGTAGCTCCGGGGTACTTTCGATTGATTTTGCAGCTAGGGTTTTGCGTGGGAGTCGAAAAGTCCAAAATGCCCTTGTTGTTATTACCGAGAGCATAACATTAAATTGGTACCATGGTGAAAATCGTTCGATGCTTGTTACAAATTGTATATTTCGTGTTGGATGTGCTGCTGCTATAATGAGTAATAATCCTAGACTTTTCAAAAGGGCAAAAATGGAACTTATTCATTCTCTTAGAACTCATCATGGTGCTGATGATAGTTCTTATAGAGCTGCAATTCAAGAGGAAGATGAAAAAGGTACGTATATATTCAGTACAGTCAAACATCTGTATAACATTCTCGTTTGATCTGATATCTTTTAACTATTACTATTATAAAAAATATATAATATAACATAATATGGAATATCAATTCTACGTATGACAAGATATATAACATTTTATGTCTTTCTAGGAACATGCATATATCGTTGGATATAGCTACATTTAAGAGTTTAACATTTATATTATGTAATGATTGTTGTAAAAAAATATTTAGATAGGTTAATTTCTGTAATAAACTATAGCTAGTAATTATAACATAATAAAAATGATAATAAACTTGTTAATTGTTATAATAGGTAACTGATCGTCCGAAAACAAGGCGAATGCGTGTATATATATATATATATTTAAATTAAATCCTTTGATATTATATCCATAATATTCTAGAATTGTCTTTTTACTTTCTTAGTTATTTGTTTGACATTATTTCATTATTAGCTTGTTTTTCGAATAGAATAACATTATTTTATACTTGAAAAATATTTAATTTTAAATTTTTCTATTTTATTTTTATGAAAAGTTTTTACAGTCACACAAATATTATATGACATGTTTAAGATAAAGACGAATTCATTGAACACATGTATTTTTGTAGTTATAGGTTCATATCCACTATTAATTATAATTACAATGAGTTTTTGCTTTTACACAAATTTATACTCTACATTAAATATATTAAATTCAGATGAACCCGATATATTGATATACTAAATATCTTTTTTTTTTTCTTAAACTCCGTTAACACAGTTGTTGATATGACAGGTAATACTGGCATTTCACTTACCAAAGATTTGGTAAGAGTGGCAGGGGTTAACCTACGTCAACACATCAAAATTCTGGCTCCACGTGTCCTTCCATTAACACAAATCACAAATTATATTTACTCAATGATCATCTCTACATTATTACCTCAATCAAAATTCAAGCCAATGGTTCCTGATTTTACAACAGCTTTCGAACACATGTGCATACACACAGGTAAGTCGTCAGTCGGGGTGTCAAATCAACGGGTTAAATCAATTTTAAACGTATTTCTTAAAAGATATTTGAGTTGAAATGAGTTAACAAATGAATCATAATTTACCTTGCTCAATTATATTTTGTTTAATTACCTATGTAGCTTTAATTTTCTTTTATTATGACTATATATTATATATCAAATAAGATTTCTTTTTAATCAAATATTTTTATATATCACTGACCCAAAAATGAATAGTCTAAAATTTTTTATCTCTGCTTATCCCATAGACAAACCATCAAAGTAAAAAGTCAAAAAAATCGTTGGTCAAGTGGGGTCAAAAGTAAAAAACAATTACATTTAATGTCATTCTTGTACATCACCCTTTAAAATATACTGAATTAATAAATAGACGTGTTATTTTTATGAGCTAACTTTACCGTTCGAACGATGCATGTAGGTGGGAAGGCAGTGATAGAGCAAGTTAGTCGAGTCCTAAAATTGAGTGATGAAGTGACAGAGGCAGCAAAAATGACTTTGAATAGATTTGGTAACACATCTAGTAGCTTAGTATTTTATGAGTTGGCTTATTTTGAAGCACAAAAAGGTAAAGTGAAAAAAGGGGACAAGATGTGGATGATTGCATTTGGGACAGGTTTTAAAGTTGGAAGTTTGGTGTGGAAATGGATTCAAGACTCAACTCAAGATTATGATAATCCTTGGAATGATTGCATACATAATTATCCATTGAAGGTTTGGTGAATGAATTTTAATTAATTTAAGCCAATAAAATAATTATATGGTGTAGAAAGAGAGAACATCACCATATATGCATTAGTTAGTAGTTTATATAGAAAAAAAATGTAATAGGATAAGTCTTTATGGTATTCGGAGGTAAGGCCAACCCCTTCTTTGTATCTGTTTCATGATATGTAATATTTCAGATAATCTGGAAAAATTTATAAAAATGTAATAGTTTATATTTTTTTTTTCAAAAGAAATTAAGGTTGTTTTAGTAATGTGAACAAAAGAATATCTTATTCAATACTTTGTTATCAAATAAATCAATTATTTATCAACAGTTTCAACACTTTTATTCAAACACATAATTATTTATTTATGAAATTATTTTTAATACTTTACACATATCAACCATTTTATAATCGACAAATCCAAACAGACTC
>JAJOOS010007470.1:0-25335 GCA_029582725.1 Solanum chiquidenum
TTCTTTACACAAAGGAATGAAAGGAAAAATAAAATAAGAATAAGAAACTCAAACAATGATAATCAAAGACGTTAAAAAACAATTTATGTATAAAAAAATTAAAATATACCTTGAACTTTGCTAGAAGGATCATATATACCCTGCATGAAATTTTAAAAAAATTATAAGTCAAAAATATAAATTTAAAACTATTTTTTTTCACTTTCGTTAAATGAAGGGTATATATGAGCCCATGTTGTAACGGTAGGGATATATGTGAGCCGTTTGTATAACAGTTAGGGTATATATGAACCACTTTCATAACGAGGGGCATATCAACTCCAAATGACAAAGTTGAGGATATATCAGACTCTTTTCCCATAAATCAATAATGATGTTAATTAACTATTCTTTAATAAAATCATCTCAGTACAAACAATTTCTTCACATCTAAGGGTCCGTTTGGATTGACTTAAAAAAAGTAGCTTTTAAGTCAAAAATAAAAAGTCAAATTGAAATGACTTTTAAGTCAAAAAATAAAAGTAGGGGGAGACCTACTTTTGGTTTTTGACTTATTTTAAGTCATTTTTTACCTTGCTTTACTTCTCAACTTGTTTTAAGTTATTTTTGACTTATTTTAAGTTATTTTTTATATTTGTCAAATACTTTCAGAAGTCAAAAGTTGACTTAAAAGTAGATTTGACCAATTTTTAAGTCAATCCAAACACCCTCTAAGTCTTTTTTATTAAATTTAAATCTCTTTATTTTTAAAACACAATTTTTTGGTTCAAATTTTATATTGAAATTCTGATTTAAAATTGAACCTAAAATTTTTGAACAAATTTCATAATTTAAAATTGAACCTAAAAATTTTGAACAAATTTCATAAAAAAATTAATTTAAAATCAAAACTTGAATACTCCCCAAATGCGCCAAAAAATTTCCCAAAAATCACAGCAAGTGGGGGCCAACCTCTTTTTTCGCAAAACAGTAACTCATTTAATTTTGTCTTTAATGTTCCCTTTATTTATTTGTCTCCCTTTTTTTCCATTTCCCCAATTTCCCAATTTTCAATTTCAGCGTAACCCTACAGAACCCAAAACCCCAACCGCTACACCGCCGCAGCATCACCACCATCAATGGCGGAAATCGATTCAGCTCAGTCCCAAGAGACCGTCTCTCAGGAGACTCAGAACAAACCGATGACTACTTCCTTCAGCATTTGGCCACCAACTCAGCGCACTCGTGACGCCGTCATCAACCGCCTCATCGAGTCTCTGTCAACACCTTCCATTCTCTCTAAACGTTATGGAACTCTTCCTCAAGACGAGGCTTCTGAAACTGCAAGGTTGATTGAGGAGGAGGCATTTGCTACTGCTGGATCCACTGCTACCGATGCTGATGACGGCATTGAGATACTTCAGGTTTACTCAAAGGAGATTAGCAAGCGCATGATTGACACTGTTAAGTCCAGATCTGCTCCTGCTGCTGCTTCGGAGGGTGAAAGTAAGCCGTCGGAGTTGCCGGCTGATGCTTCGGAGCCTTCATCTGCTTCTGGTCTCACTGGGGAGGTCTCATCCGTTGAAACCGAGCCTTGAAGAGGTCACTTGCTTACTTTTGTTTTGTTAAATATTTGCTTCTGCAGTGAGAAATCATCTAGGGTTTGGTTAATTCAATTACTTGCAAGTTGTATTAACTCAGATAACAGCTTTATGCAGTTTATGGATTGTTAAGGTGCTTAAATGTTATGTTAAATACCATGAAATTGATGCTATCTAAATGTGGTTGATGGAAAAAGTTGTGATTTTGGCATTACTTTGTTTATATTTCCTTTTAATGCCTGTTGATCTGCATACTTGGCTGGAACTGGTGGATGCTTGTTATTGTGTACCTCATTTATATCTGTTTCATTTATTTATTTTCTTCTTCGGTCCATTGTGCTTTAACTTTCGGGAGTTGTTTGGTGTGAGGTATAAGCTATAACAATCCCAGGGATAAAATGCCGGACTATGTTATCCTGTGTTTGGTTGGAGGTATTAGGCAATTCTAGGATTATTTATCACATCATTTATACCTTAGGGATGGGATAGGTTTTCTCATATACATGTTGGAATAACTTATCCTGGGATAAGTTGTTCCCAACCAAACGACCCTCACAGTTTTTGTAATTCTTGGTAGGTAGGCTGTATGAACTCTCAGTTTTATGTTAAGTTTGTGCAAGAATAAATGTATATCGGTTGCTTACCAGTTACCACTGATAAATAGATGGTTAAGTCTATGAGAATTGACAGGGATCATATGTAAATGGTTGTCAACTAAAAGAAAGAGCTGGAGTTTTTCAAGAGCGAACTTCCATTCACTCAGGTTACTTTGTCAGATAACAATGTAGGGATAGAGTGGAGCTTTTGTTGTTGCCTAAGGAAATGATTTTGAGTAATTGATGATAATATGGTTTCAAGATCTATGAATAAGAGAAACTCCTAAGTAGTCATTTAAGTAAATAGATGAGTAGGGAGGATGGAGTCTGTTAAAGAAATCATGAGATGATGGGAGAGTTATGTTGTTTCAATTCTAGAAAATGAGTTATCAATAGCTTTCTATTTATTATTTACTTTATAGCTATAGTGTCGAGCTTAGACATGCATACTTCCTTTTACAAGGCTGGTGTGTTTTGTTTGCTTCCATATATTCTGGTAGATGTCCAATTACCATTTTCAAAAAAAAATATATTCTGGTAGATGTTGAGGTGAAGAGTTTTTCTATTTTGAATTCACGTCGAGCGCAATCTATACTTATTTATAAACTCCACATGTTCTGGAGAATGTGATTTACTTTGGGTCCCAAAAAACTTGATTTGGTTACATCAAACTCCAGATTGTCACAGGGGGTACTTGTGAGTACATTAGGGTTAGCCCGAATCCTTCTTATTGAAGCTTTATTCATCTTTTTATCTAGGATTAGAGTAACAAACATTGTATTGGTTTTCAAGTTTTACATTAGGGTTAGCCCGAATCCTTCTTATTGAAGCTTTATTCATCTTTTTATCTAGGATTAGAGTAACAAACATTGTATTGGTTTTCAAGTTTTCACATAATGAAGCTTGATATGTTAGACTAGTTAGTGCAATAGAAAGGTTGAGCTCCGTTCATGGAACTTGTTAAGAGGAGCCTACAAGAATGAAAGACAGTGATTGTTTTCCGTAAGTCCTGACTTTATTTAAATACCAGGTAGTGAGTAGTCACTGCCGTGCTTGTTCGTTTGTTTGTATTTTTGCCAAGATCTTTAGTGTTTATATGTACTGCTATCACATATCACACATTTATGATAGATCGAGGAAGATATTTCCTAGTTTGCTTCCCTTTACTGGTGGGATAAATTTTGTGATAAATGTGAATACAATGTGGGCTATTCTAAAATGTAACACTAGTTTGCTTCCCTTTACTGGTGGGATAAATTTTGTGATAAATGTGAATACAATGTGGGCTATTCTAAAATGTAACGCTCATTAGGGAGAATCTGATGAGCTCGGGAACCAACCAACTAATATCACATGATAGGTACTTATTGCTATTTGAAATGTTTATTAAATACCATGTATGGTCAAACTAGATGAACTTTAGGGACTCCGGAGAAAAGAAGAACCTTAGGGAGAATGTGATGAGCTTTGGGATTAAGAGAAGTAGGTTTTCTGATCAGTGTTGGTCTATTGGGCGAGCTCAAAATTTTGACACAGTCAGTAGTTGCTAATATTGCAAATGTGGATATTAATCCCACTTTCTGCAACACTGTAGCTCATCTTATCTAGTGTTAAGGTGATAAACGAATTTGGACATGCTGAAAGCAACATTTGGTAGGTGGTAGTTGCCCAGTATTAGGCTTGACATGTATGACTTGTGCTGAATAACTTGTTATGCTTATAGATGTTTTTTTTTGAGAGAGGGGCCCTTAAGAACAGAGAGTGGTTGAGCTAAAAAGCATGACAAGGGATAAAGGAGAAGTATTTGGTCTAGCAAAGAAGAGTCTCCTTCCTTGGTTAAGCACCGGAGAAGGGTGTCTGAGTTATCAATAGCTTTTTTTATGTTCTCTCTTTATTATGGCAGTGAGGGAGGGCCTCATTTACCTTCTTTTATGTTCTCTCTTTATTCGAGGTTTAACTCACTCACAACATATGCAAAGAACAAATTAAGTTGGTGTTGAGGGGGAATGTTAAGAATTCATCACCAACTTATTTCATGAAGAATCTAGAGTAGTCAAAGAGTTGTAGAGAATTGGGAGGAGCACTCTAGAATGAGAATTTAGAGTGATTCTAGAAAAACGTTAGGAGTACTCTAGAAGAGAGTAGTAAATATCTTTCAATAGATCCTTTCATCACCTCCTATAAATAGAGGTGGTCATTTCAGTTGTAACCTAGTAAGAGAAAGCAAGTTAGCAAGCAACAAGTGAGTGAGAAATAAGAGAGAGTTGTTAGGGTGTGAGTGCAAGAAAATTTGTGCGTAGAACTGTAAGACTGAAGCGGGTCCTTACTTTACAATAATAAACTTCAAGTTGCGAGCAATCGATTGTGCCCAATAACAATATCAACAAGATGTTATGGGCACATTTTGGGAGTTGGAATCGTAGTTGATGAACAATAACTAATAATCGGGTTTTGGAGCAGGAGGTTGAAACTTCTCGTTTCTTTATATTACTGTTCCGTACCCTAACTAATTTGTGATTAAGGTTTAGTTTAATGATCCTGTGTTTTTTGTGTGCTGGTTTATCAGTCTTTCCTTTGTGGAAAATTGTAGTGATAGAATTGTAGATCTCATCATCTGGCCTATGGGTTACTTTGGACTTGATTTCAAAGTTTTCCTTTAATCACGGTAATCTTTCCCTCCCAATTACTAGAGAGCTCAAATTAACATAGAATAGAAGTACACTTGATTTCAAAGTTTTCCTTTAATCACGATAATCTTGCCCTCCCAATTACTAGAGAGCTCAAATTTAGAATAGGTACAAAAGGAAAGTGGAGGTGATTATCATGTTTACTACTTTGCGGTATATTATGTTACCTACATTAAATGTTGGATCCTTTTGTTACCTCATGACAACAACTGTTCACCTCTCTACCTCCACATAGGTAGGGGTAAGGTTTGGGATATCACTGGGTATGTTGTCTTTGCTCTAATGATGACTATATTTTTTCATATATTGAAGTTTGAAATTCACTCAAGATACAAAGTATGAGGATTTGTCGTTAAAATGGAAGGCAGGCATGTATACTAGATTTTCAAGACAAATCACATCTTTTTGGAATTACATGTTGAAAGAAAATTGTTTCACAAGCTGTCTTTTGCTATCCTTTTAATCATGTACGTTTTTTTTTTCTTCAGGCTTAGCTGCTTCAGAAAATTCCAACCTCATCATCAGATCTTCTGACTTTCGAGTTTGGCTCTCAGGATGCAATGTGGGTATAGCTTCTAATAGTCAATGCATCTTATTATTGACTCTTAGAGGAACGGAATTAATTCTTTTTAAGAGTTTATGAATATGGAATAGTTTTCAAACTTATAAACCTGTCCAGGATGGAAAAAAAAAAGCACCGACTTTATGTATGGCATATAAGGAGTACAATAATTTCTCTATGCGGAATGTTGAAAAGTTCAATTAAGTTGTTGCCTTGTATGCTGTCATCTTCGAAAATCTAGTTTCACTGTTGCATTGGCCAAGTATTTCCGAAGCAAAACGCCGCAACCCAGGACCCATCACTCAAAAATCCAATGACAACTAGTAACTCAAATTTTTGCTACAATAATGTATACCCGTGTAGTTTTACAAGTGAGGTTTGGAGAGCGCAGGATGTGTGTGGACATTGTCCCTTCCTTTATGAATAGATAGGCTGTTTTCTACAGACTTTTGACCAATGCCTAAGTTTTCCAATAAGTAAGCCCAAGTTTTAGAAGCATGGAAAATTCACAAGAATAAGCAACTTAGTAGACTAACAAACCATAAAATGTTCCCTAGTAAAAGCATGTTGTAGGAAACATTAGCTTGACTTTTTGGAACCGTAGGATAAGTCCATTTTCTATTCTATGAAATTAGTATACGTAATCGCGCGTTGCGTGGATATTTTAAAATGAATAGTTTTATTTAAATTAAAAATAACTTATATAAATTATCTGACGAAGCATATTATGTGTAAATTATAGTTATCTTGAAATTCAGATATTTTAAATTTTGAAATTTCAAATAAATATATTTTAAAATCGCAATTTTAAACGTAAACTAATATTGTGAATAGTCTTAAATTTGCTTAATAACTTATAATTGTGATATTGTTCGGGATAGAATTTAACGCTTCCCAAATATAGATATTATCTATCCTAAATTCAAAAATTTAAGTGTTATTTCTCATAAAATTACTTTTCAATTATTTTGAAAATTTTGATTTTCCTTTAAACAATTTGTTTCGAAATGGAATAGTGGGAGGTTTTAAACCGCTTTTGTTTTTAAATTATGATGGTCAATAATAATTTATTTAGATTAAAAATAAAATTAAAAAATATAAATTATTTAGTTGGATAATCACTTTTTTTGTACTTTCAATTTAAATACTATTTTATTTTATTTTAGATGAAAACTTTTACAATTTTCTTAGAAATTGAAGGTAGGGTAATGAGAAGTTTTATATATATATATATATATATATATATACACACAATAATAATAATAATATTGAATTAACAAATAATCTTCTTATTTTAAATTTATTTAACACACTTTATTGTTTAGTTATTAAGAAAAAAGAATGACACATTTATTATTTGACAAATATTTAATTACTATCAATATTTTATCTATGTTGGATCTCATTTATTTGCAAATTTTTTTTCATAAAAGAGTACTTATTTTTTAAAACTTTTATTGGGTATATTGAAAATTTGTAAAGTCTTTCCATATTTCTAGAACTTCATGCCTAGTTAATCTGCATCACATAAATTAGAATGTAGTAAATAACAATTTTCACCTTAATTTCTAATACAATATACCTGAAAAACTTTACAAAATCAAGAAAATTAATCATGCATTTGAATGATTTTTAAATAGCATAAATGGATACAACCAACTCAAAAATATAACACTGTTAAGGTGAATTTATGCTCCTTTGTTATCAGCCAAATATAAGACCCCTCTGTGAAAAAAAGAAAAAGAAAAAGGAATATGACATATTTATTAATCACGTATCTTTAAAAAAATTTTTAAAAATGAATCAAAATAATTGTACACATGCATTGTACATATTTCCTTGAGTTATTATTGTGTTTTTGTTCTTACTTTAATATATGCATGAAAAGTGTTTAAGAAAAAAATCCACTAAAATTATTATCTCATTGATTGACCATATTTGTTTTGTTACTTTATTAAATCAATTGATTTACAACGTTTAATAGTTATTTGAAATAAGTACAAAACATAAAAACTTACAACTTACAATAAAGATATTAATGTTTTTAAAAAAAAATTAAGTTATCAAATAAAAATAAATGTGAAAAGTGCAAATTCTCATAAAATAATGACTTTGAATTTCCTTAACTAACTCAACAAAAGATGAAATTATGTTGTTAATTTTAAATTGTGACACATTTTCAACATATCAAACACACTTCATATAACTTTTCATGTAAATTTAAAATTATATAGTGTTAGAGACTTTAAAATTTCATAAAAATTCAAAAATCAAGTTTAAATTAGAGTTATCCAATTTCTATCTGCACAATGATAATTACAAAAGTAGACATAATTCTCCATTGAGTACATAAATGAGAGTGTTTCTCATCGATGTGATCGAATTTTTAATAGATTTACCAAATAGAAGTAGATTTCATTGAAAGATACCCATATTTATTCTTTCATGATCATTATCAAGATCTGTTCAAACTTGCCATCGATAACATATAAATTACTAATTACTACCTAAATCATCTGCATACAACCACCATTATATATGTATTACTCAACACTTCAAGCACCGAAGATTAATCATCATAAACAAATGTAATATAAAAAAACAACAGGAAAAGCAAAAAATCATGTTCAAGTGGTTGAATAAATATAAGAGCATATGAAATTCTGAAATTAGTAGATTCTTAAAAAGATATAAGTGATAAGAGTTAAGAATAGTTCTTGCTATTTAAATACTATGTTATGCGGTTGGCTTTTTTCTAGGGATAAGATAAGATTAGTTTCTTATCTTTTGAATTTAATTTTAAATTTTAAATTAGTTAGCCAAATTTTAAAAATAAAAGGTGGTTACATATTTGAAACAAACCGTAATTTTTTTTTCCAGATTTTAATTAAATAATTTTGATCATCCTTTAAGCAAATTTTCAGATTTAAAAACAGAAGTGGGAACTTAGATTATCGTGGAATTTGTTAGATTTTAAATTTTTCCTTTTTTTGGTCTGTTTTTTATGTACATTTTCTAAAAAAAAACTAAAAATAATTTACGTGAGTTAGTTATTTATTAGTAAAAATTATGCAAACCACATAGTATAACATACAAATTGTATCATATCTTTACTCTTTCATAAATTACAGAAATCCCTTTATTTTAAGTATAACTTACCTAAATCCCATAATGTAAAGATCTAAATTACATTCTATCCCTACTCTTTTTCAATTTACGAAAATCCCTTCAAAATCAGTGCTATCCAGATACATAGCAAATAAGTCGGATACATTAATTCCAATACATTAAAACAAATTTAGTTACACTTTTAAAGGAAAGGGAATCAATTTTAAATGTGAGTTCCCTAAATCACGCTAATCAATTTATTGTCAATCTTTCTCAAATGGTAACAACTTCAATTAATTCAAAATTCAAATTTTCTTCTCTCAATTCTCTTCCAAATCCTCCTAACTTCAAACAATTCAATCAGACACAAATCCTTTTAGAATCAACAAATTCAAAATTCATTTTTTTTCTCTTTATTCATCGTCTCATGTTCATCGAATAATCATTCAAATCAGATTCAAATTTGCCAAAAATTTGATAAGATACATAATGATTAGTTGTTGGAAAATAATTTCTTTTGTGAATCTCAAATACACCATTGCAGTAGATCGATGAGATGAGGAAAAACTTGAAAACCCGATATATAGTAGAAGGATATCACAGGAAAATGTTGATTCTGCTGCTTGGCATACTCTTCATCTCACCTCGATTGTGGCACCACAGTAAGAGATGGTCAAAGAAGTTACTGACCACTTCAATTTGTATTTCAAAATACATTAAAAAACTAGTTAATGTATTCCAAAATTGTTCTTCTCATTCTTTCTAAAAAAATCTCAATTTTTGAATCAAACTTGTCGATAAATTGTATTGATACAACATGAACATGTTCATCTTGTTGAGACATTCCGAAATCTGAGAAAGTGAGGTGATGTATGAATGATACAAAAGTGATGAAATTGTTGTTGGTCAAAAAATTGATTTGTGAATCTCAAATCAACCATTGCAGTTGAATTAAAGATCGATGAGTTGAGGAAAAATTTGGAGATCTGATACATCGTTGAGTTGAAGAAACAAGAGTTTGGATTTTCAATGTATCCGTTGTAAATTGATATAACAAACAGAAAGGCTAAAGAGATGCATAGCTTTGATGGGTCATTCATACATTTTATAATGTTGTTTAATCGTTTTCTGAATTTTATTTCTGAGATGGATAGATTTATCAATACATTACTATTTATGTATCTCGTTTAAATTGAGAAGTGTTGTATTCCTATTAGATACATTAAATAAGTAATTGATGTCCATAAGATGTAAGGTTTGATATTGATACATTAGTTTGTGGTAGTTGCTACGTATCAAATACAATTAGTATAAATTTGAATTTACGTATCATGTCTAAAATATTGTATATTTGTTCATGCAATAATATAATGTTGTGTATCCGATACATTATATCATGTATCAGTTATATGGTTTAGTAGATGTAATATTTGTGTTCCATAAAAATGTGTATCTAACACATAATTTGTGCAGTTCTGTTTGATAGAAAAAATTGTATTTGATATTAGCACTGTTTAAAAGACAGAATATTGTGTACATGATTCATTATGTTGTGTATCTAATACATGATATAATATATGTATTAATGCGCTTCATGTTTATTGTATCAGATACATAGCTGCAAGAACTTCATATTTTGCCTCGAACTAAACAAACTTTTGATAATTACATTTGTGTATCACTGTTTATGAATCTAATACATACTTGTGTGACACTTTAATGTATCATGTACTGTGTACTGTTACATATCCTTCTAAATTTGAATAAGAGAGAAGATACATAGCAACACCTAAATACATGATAAATGATACATTTGGAAGAAGTTTTATATCAAGTATCAAAACTAATTAAGTTTATGTATCAAAATTAATATTTGAACACGATACACTGTGTATGATAAAATTGTAATGTATCATAGTGTTAAAACAAAGGCATTATACATTAATTTAAGAAATAAAACTAACTAGATACATTAAAATCTAGTTAATGTATCTAATTAGTAATTTGAACACGATACATTGTACATAGTGAAATAGTAATGTATCATAATGTTCAAACGAAGATATTATACATTAATTTAAGAAACCAAAACAACCTGATACATTAAAAATTTGAACGCATATATATCAGAAAAAAGATGAACAAGAAAAAATCAGAAAAAGAAATCAACAATCTGATCTATTTCGTCTTCTCTTTCTCAACAATCACTTTAGAAGACAAATGTACATCCACTTTTTTCTACATTTACTTTAGAAAACGAAGGTACATCCTTCTTCTCATTCTCCTTCTCAACATTCACTCTTGTATTTTTCTTTTTACTATTAACATAGACGTCACTCATGAATCTCGATCCAAAGTCCTTAAAAAAGCCACCAGTAAATTGACTTTTTTCATCTTTTTGAGCGTTTTTTCCACAGTATGAAGATGCATCCTTCTTCGACTAGTTGAGTAATACCAACACTAAAAAAATGATCCAGATCCATATGCATCAGGAAATAAAAAAGAAAAAGAAAATAAAATTGAAGAAGACGACTGTGAAGGAGACACAACATATCAATTGAGTAGTTTGAATTTGATTGACCGGAGAGAGAATCCTTTTGAGAATAAAATTGATATGAAAATTCTAACGGATAAGATTGTAGAGAATCCTTTTGAAAATCAAATTGATATGAAAATTGTAACTGATAAGACTGTAGAGCAAATTATGGACAGAATAAAGGAGTGAAAAAAAGGAAGGAAATCATGTGTTAAGGATGGGATACTTATGTATCCGGTTGACTTGAAAATTTGGGAAAAATAAGGGATTTTGGAAATATTTTGAAATGGTAGAGAATGATGGAAATTATGGAAAATAAAGATGTGTATATAGATAATTTATCCTTATTTTAATACCTTTCAGATACATAATTGAGAAGCGCGGATACTTTAATTTAGAGATTTCTGTTATCAATTTACTGCTCTAAATTAGGTACTAAAAACAGAAAATATAATTGAATCCCACAAATCAAGCGTACGTTTCTTTCTTCTAACAATCACTCGTTCACAAAAAGGTAACATAACTAGAAAATTAAAATTTCAAGTTGTCAAATTGTGTCTCCCTGTTCTTCCAAAAAACTGCAGAAGCTTGATACAAAAAAAATCTAGAGTGGAGAGAAATTACTGGTTCATTCCGGCGAGCCACCCTCTCTACGACCGAAAGATGCAAAATCCTTGCAGGATTGATGGTCTTCGGACATAGCAGCTACAAGTTTTTATTTTTGTTTCATTTTTATTGCTGCTTTATCTTTTTATTTTCTTTTGGTTTGAGATGTTGTTTTGACTTCTTGAACCTTTGGTGTCAAGGGCGTTTATTATTTTATATTTGGTACAATTGCAGCTATTTATTGGTGTGTTATGCAGTTCCAATGGAATCAATGTCGCACAAAAGCGATTGGTCAGTTTCGGATTGTATTTTTGAAAAAGTTGTCTTGCCAACAAGATACAAAAGAATGTCCAGTAGATCAAGAAAAAAGAGGAAGAAATATCTAGATGAAAAACTAACATCAAACATGAATTGTTGTGGGCGATGTGGACAAGAAGACCACAACGAAGAACTTGTACTTTCTTCCCGATAGAATCTTGATCAATACTTTTTTGGAGTACTTTATTTTTTCAGATCTAATAATTTTCAAATTATAACATTTCTTTCCACTGTTACAAATGTTTACATTAAAAAGTACTTTTAGCTTACTAATTTCTGATTCAATAAATTGAAATATTACGTTTCTCAGTTCTGCCTATATTTTTTTATTGTTAATTTTTGATAAAGTGAATCCGGTATATATACTGTGTATTATTTTGTGTTTGATACAAAGTTATTTTTAAAATATACGTTATATTGGTTAAGTAATTAATGTATATGTAACTGCTAATAAATATTGAATATACTATTACATTGCATTGATTTGTTTAACATAATGAATTTGATACTTAATTCTTTGAAATTTTTTGTATCAGATAATATAGTATTAAGTGTTGTGATATGTACCGGATAAGAGTTGTGATGTGTATAGGATAAGAGCCATAATGTTAAAAGGTACTAAATATATTACAAATGTAGAGGATTGTAACAATTGTAAATATATAGTATCAGATTTTGTGAGACACATCAATTTGTGATTTTGAAGGCATGATAAATAATAATTGTGTATCATATACATAATATATTTTTTGGCAAATTTGTATCAGCTTATACACATCAATTTGTGATTTTGAAAGCATGATAAATAATAATTGTGTATCATACACATAATATATTTTTTGACAAATTTGTATCAGCTTATAATATAGTATCAAGTGCAGCCATTTGTACCAAATTTATAAGAGACATAATGTTAAAATGTACTAAATGTATTGAAAATTAACTGATTTGTATCAAGTATAAAAATATAGTATCAGGTGTTGTGATACATACAAATTTTGTTATATCGAAATTAATCGTGTATCATATACATAATAAAGTTTTGAAAAATCTTGTATCTGCTAATAATATAGTATCAACTATAGTTATGTGTACTATACTTATAAGAGATAAAATTTAACAAGGTATTAAATATATTGAAAACAAAATGAAAAGCGAAATAAATAATTTTCAACATAAAAACTCTTCACATTTAGAAGTAGTATCTTCAAAAGGGAAGAAATACTCAAAAACACTAATTAATGTATCTTAAAAATAATATCATCAACAACTGTCGGTGAATTGATATATAAAAATCTATTCTACATTAACAAGATCATCTTCTGTTGATGGAGTGTAGTCACTCTTTGGCCTTGTAGGATCATCATTCTCACTAACATATTCCGTCTTGGCCTTGTTGAGACCATACTTTCATAACAGTGTTGTATATCTTGTGCGAAGATAGTCACTTCAAAAATCATTAGATGAGATGTTGATTTCACCGCTCAGAAATTCAACAAAAGCAACAAAAAACATTTCGCAGTCACTAAAAAAAGGAGATGATACATTGTAAAAATAGATCAAATGTGTAAGTGAAGAAAAATTGATTCAATAGTTACAGACTGTTGCTTTCTTGTTGCATAATATCTTGAACAAATTCCACCTCAAACGAATGTTGTGGATCCAATAGTAACATGTGAATACATAAAATTACAGAAAAAATAAAAATAAAAAATACATACCGTTGATAATGCAGATCTGGATATGGCCGGGGAACCTTTCTACCCCTTTTCTTAGGTGTTTTTGCATGTGCCTCCTTTTTAGCTTTTGACTTCTTAGAACTTTGCTTAGCCATTGTTATAGGATCATACAACCTATTAGACCTGTTTTCTGCCCCGTTAGGATCTTCATAATCAAAGATTCGATTAGTGTTGACTGTGACTATTTAGGTAAACCCAATACTAAAAGACGGATGATCCATAAAGTATAAGACCACCTATTTCAAACTTTGAAATTAGTTGAATGGAGAGAGAATTAGTTTGAAATTCAAAATTGGAATAATGAATCTGTTGAGAATAATGGGGGAGAAAATTTTGGAGAGGGAATCGTAGGTTGTGGAAAAATCTGAGGAAAAATTATTGGAGTAAATTTAGGGGTGGGAAAGTAAGGTTTAGACTTCTCCAAGAATAATGTATCCGGTGGTTTAGTTTTGTGGCAACAATAGGAATTTTAGTATTTTTTTAAAATAGTAGTGAAATATTGAGAATATGTTAACTAAGTGTGTGTATTCTAGTAATTTTTCCTATTTATTTTGAAAAAATCACACTTAAATAGTGGCGCTGACACTTAAATATTTAAAATTTTGTTATTTAAATATTTAAAAGTTTTTTTTTGTGTTGCTGCCGCCTGCCATGTTTCAGTAATTTAAAATTATTTTATCAATTAAATAATAATTTTTTATTTAATCCTATTACATATAATTAATTTTAATTATTTAAAAATTCTTTTTTTATGGTGATGACACATGTTATTTTTACTTTTTTTTATTATATATAGATAGATTATAGCATCATTTTATATGCTTTACATATTTGTTTCATTTAAGAACGTGTAAGTCAGCTTTAGCAGGTGGAAAAGCTATCAGCACAACCACGTAAAAACTAACTTTTTGACTTACACGGCCATAAGTCGTAGAATATTTCGGATTCTGCAAATATGCACCTCTTTAGGATTGAAAAAAAAAGAAAAGGATCTACTTTCATTTGATATTTACTGCTTCACAAGAGCAGCTTTATTATTAAGCAAATGGAATTAACTCTTGGAGCTTATGATTATGGAGTAGTAACAAACTTACGAATGTATCCAAGATGTAAAACAAACTGAATTCAAACTTCATGTATTATTAATTAGGATTAATTAAGGTAATTTTTTTAATATGGGGTTTTCAATTAGTTAATTATGCAGATCCTGATAGTTGTAGTAGCTAGTAAAACGTACAATCCATGACACTTAACATTTTTGAAAATCTAATTTCACGGCTGCAATTTGGCCAAATATTACATGGCAAAACAGCTGTAACCAAGGACATATTACTCAAAAATCCACTGAAATCTACTGAATATGTAAAGTCAAATTCTAATGGGACTACTCACGCCTCTTTGCAAAGTCATACTCTATAACAATATTCCATTAATTATAACAATCATATTTTATATGGAATCTATTTATCATATTATGTCATGTCACATGTTTTCTACTATAACTATTCATATCACATGTTTTCTACTATAACATTTTGCTACGACATCTAAAAATATAAAAACAAATAATGTTATTGTAGAAAAATTTGATTATATATATTAATCCCAAAAGTAAGCTTAATTATATTCTTAGTCATATTGGATCTGTGGTATAGGACAGAGAAGTTGAGAAATATGACACACATTCATAACAATAACCACGCAAAAGAGAAAAAAAAGGAGTTTTCAATAGTAAATAATACATAGTACATCTTGTTGGTCCAGAAAAATTCCCATGTAAAAGCATATGAAGTACAAACGATAGCTGGACTTTTCGGATTCGTACATGAAGAGAGTTGATCGGTTTCTTAGATGATTACTCAACTAATAATTATCATTTAAAAAAAAACATCTTTTTTCTTGATTTCAAATTCTCTGAGAAAGGAAGTAATTTTGAAATAACAACTTTTAGTTAAATGACTATCCGATAAATCAACCCTATATAAAGACCATGAAGCTACAATTTTACTTTGTTCCTAATTCTATAGCACGTTATATGCTATAAAACATATATTCCTTCTGTCCCAAAAAAAAATTACACATTTCTATATTAAATAACAATTTAACTTTAAAATATCCATTTTACCTTAATGAAATGATTTATAGTCGCACAAATTTATATCCTTCATTTTAGACCATAAGTTTTAAAAGTTTCTTTTTTTCTTAAACTTCATGCCGAGTCAAACTATCTCACATAAAATAATACGAAGAAAATAGTAGAAATTGGTTTGCTCCCTTTATGAACATGCGATGAGTCAGCTTTAGCAGGTGGAAAAGTTCAACTACGTAAAATCTAACTTTTGACTTACATCGCCGTAAGTCGCAGAATATTTTGGATTCAACAACGTGCGTGGTCATAAATGTATAGCTTGCTACACACGAGGGGATGCCTTTAATTTCAAGTTCCACCACATGTCATCCTTTGAGATTACAACTAAGTCAACTTCACAAGGAGTTATTTTTTTTATAAAAAATAAAAGAATTTTAAGGTGAAATCGGAAAAAAATAATTGAAGTATGTTTTATGTGTTACTATACCAAGTTTAAGCATATTTGAATGAGCTATTTGTTACACATAAATCGACTGTGTAAGTAACTATAGTACATGTTTTATTATATGCATGCCAAGACAATTAAAAAAAGTTATACTCAATTCAAACCCTAGATCTCTATTAATGTGGTAGAATGTGTGCATCCGTCATGCTGGGTATATTGGTGTGAACCATTTTGATTTCATGAGTTTTATATTATGAAAAATTGAATTTTTGATGATTATATATACTATTAAGTCATAATCAGAATTCTAGCTCTACCTCTATACCTTAACTTACATGGTTATCAATCACAAGTTGAACAATAGCTAGACAAAGGCTGGTGCACACTTGTTAATATCGCGCTTATCTGAACTCAGTAATTTTCATATGCAAAATTAAATTTATGTGTAAGAATGTACAAAATTGTACTAACAAATAGTATATATATATATATATATATATGAACCCATGACTTTAAAATTATAAAGGATTCAATACTAAAAATTTAAAATTTAAACCCGTTAAACATAAATCTAGACTGTCTAGGCACTGTATATGTGTTGAAACCTGAAATTAATGAGAGACTATATTTGAACTAAAAGTTTAAAAGACAAGTAAAACTTGAATTAAGAAGTTGTCGGACACACTGAAAAAAATTTCTTGCAGCTGGTCAAAATCTCCCCAAGATTTTTCGTCACCAAGAATTATTATAACGCATTTAAAGTCAATAGTTAAGTGTGGTCCCAAATTTTCATAAATTTTGAATTTTGGATTTTGAGACAAAAGTTAATGACATTTTATTTTATCATAATTTATTGATTGAAATATAATCAATCTAAATGAAAGGACAAATAAGTCCCAATCAAAACAGATGAAGAATTATTATAGAAATTATTTAAAATGCATTATAACACACAATGACAGTATTGTAATTCTCCTTGTGTCTTAATTTTGTAAGCCATCATGGTTTCCATGGAAAATTAATAAAAACCAATACTAAATGTACATTTTCTTTCTCATCAATTATTTTCTTAAATGAGAAATAATACAGCCACCATTCAATCACCATAGGTCCAAAATAATTTTTAAATAGCTTTAAAAATAACTAAATCTCAATAAAAATATATATATAAATTAAAGTATTTCATTTCGTATACATATCTTTTGCAATTACAATATACATCTTCAACTCAATTATGCTTCTATAGTTATGTCCTTCCTAAAAGAATGTCTCCTAAGTACATCACAACAATTGTGAAGAATTCTTAATAAACACCTTCGTGCAAAAATATATGTGTGAAACATAAACAGAAAATTTGAGACTAATAACTAATGACCAGGACCTTTCCTGCTTGGTCCAGAAACCATTATAAAAGCCATGTTCTTTACTGAACTTTGTGTACTTCTCTTCACAATCTCTGCTCCTCCTAGTTGTCTTCCTTTATCATCTTGTGAAGCCGCGGCGACCGTGTTTTTGGGCGATTGCTCCCGAAGGGATCGACAATTGACACAACTACTAATCATTAAGAGAAAAACAAACAAAGCAAACGTGAAATATGAAGTTTTTCTAGCTCCTGCCATGAAACTAATTGGGAATGTAATTGTGTTAATTATTTGTGTAAGAAAAATGACGATTGATGGAGTTGTTAGATATTGCAACTGCTGGCAGTATTTATAATGAAAAAAAGTACTATGAGAGGGACGGTGAGGAACCTTTTTTTTTTAATATAGAATTGTGACACTTATTAACTACTTTGACTTAAGAGGATGGAGAGAATTGCAAATACTTTTTCTTAAAGTTTGTACAATAATTCTTTCGGCTAATATTACTATTAGAGCCCCTTTTTAAAAAAAAACTTCTGTTGAGAATGTTTTATTAGTAGTTGGAATATATATATATATATAAACTTTACACTGATATATAATGATGTTATCTCATACGTTATGATACAGTGGTTTCATTTCACACATGAGAATATTAATATTCAAATTGCGTGTGTACGAGCTTTGTATTTTCTACGCGGTCTTTAATTTGTTATGTGTTTTGCATGACGGTATAAAAAAAAATATTGTATGGAAAAAGCCAAAGACAGGCAATTTTGATGGCAGGTGGCATGACAAGGAAACCTGTGAAATTAAAAAGGGATAGGACTATATATTATGTGTTCTTTTTCGTGGAAACCTCCTTTTTTTTTATGGCAAGACGGTGCTTGATTTTTCTAGTTCCAAAATTCTTGTACCTAATTATAAGTCTAAATGGATCCTTGATAGTGGATACTAAGAGATTGGTTGGTACGCGATTTGCGAGTAGTGAGATAGGATAAACAAGAATATCTTATGAGATTATAACTTTATAAAAACTTTTTGGTATATGATTATAATTTCATTATTTTAGTGAGACAAAATAATTTTGGGATTAATATGAAATAAAGTTAAGCTCAAATTTTATTTTGAAATAAATTATCCTATGCTTTTATTCGCCAGTTAAATAATATGAAATAAATTCATTCTAAAATTAATTATTTTTTATCCCTTAAACCAAAGAAGCGGAATTTAATCTTTGCATTTGAAGCCCATTAATTAGATGTAAGAGTTTAACTTATATTTATCTGGTCTCTAAGCTGTTGCAACAAGTAATTTAGCGATTTTTCACAAGTTGGGGGCATTTATCCCCTACTAATCCATTATCATTCTTCGTAGTATACCTACAAATCGAAATTGGAGGGGGGAGACATGAAGAAAATAAAATAAAATCTGAAAAATATTTCCCGCTATACTAAACACACCCATAGAGTGTAAAGAAAGAAAATTGATAATGTGAATATAACTAGCAGATAATCTTATTTATAAATTAAGCAGAGTTGACGTTTGCTACTTTTCCTGCAACTACCTGCCTTAACCTAATATTATTTCATAATATAGCGTTAATTTGCCTCCCATTTTTTGATTTGACATACCATCCAATTTATTTATTTATTTTGCTTTCAACGTGCATCTACTCCAAAATTTCGACCCAAGACCATGTGAGTGACTATTGGGTTCTTCTTTTAGTTTTAAATAGAGTATTTTTTAATGAAATATTAATATGGTTTTATTATTAAGTACTCCGTTCATTTTTCAAAATATTAAATTTATTATATTCAAAAGGTGATATTTGTAAACTGATACTCAATCTGTCCTTATTGACTTGAAAAACCTATTAAGAAAATAATAATTGACATAAAGAGTTTATTTTATCTCCATTAATTGATAGAATTTCAAAATTAATTTACTCATTAAAGAGGTTTTACCTTTTTCAAAATAACTTTCTAAAAAAATTGAAGGTATAATATGTATTATTTTTTTATTTATCAAAAATAAAAAATAAAATAGGACAAATAAAAAGTTAAAATTGAACAAGTAAAAAGGGACCGAAAACGTTACTAATTTAACCTAAAATCAACATCTTCTAACCTTCGTTGATTTTGTTAAAAACCAAACATTTATTAGTAACTCTCACCTAACATGTTTCGTTGTCCTACTCTGAAACTGAATGTTAGGTGACTTTTCATCTATACTTGTATTTTCTCTTTTTTTTTTATACCGTTTGTTTTTTTGTGACGAAATTAAGACTCGACTATAATGTAATATAATGTTATTGTGTTTGTGGTATTCAAAATAATTACGATTTGAATATGTCACCAAAGGTAATTAAACATTTAAATTAAATTCTGAAATTCGAAAAGATGATAAATTGCAACAGTAAGTTAATTCTAAAATTTCCCTTGAAGTAAAATGGGATATAAGATATATACCGACTTTTCAGGTTGATGACTTTAACAAATGAGAAAATAAATTGCTTATGGAATTTTTGGTCTAATAAGAGGAATCTCAACTTCTACCAATTGTTAGAGTCAAAAAGTTGAATAAAATTATATGCACAAAAAATAACTCATCATGAGATTAGCTGTTTGCTCTATTTGTCCCGACATTACACTATTGTTATTTAGCCGCGGAGAAAACAAAATTTTCATTAAGGATATTCAAGATCTAGTAAATAAGATATGTATGATTTTTTTTTTGATTTATATACTTTGTATAATTTTTATATACATAATATAATTTTTCGATGAGTGTGAATAGAGCCACCCTGAGCTGTGTGTGGCTACGCCACTGCTATTGTACTCTCTCCATCCATTTTTTTGTCCAGTATACTAGAAATAGATGTTCGCTTTTATTTGTCTAGTTTAGAATTCAAGAGATAATTTATCATTGGATTTTTAATTATCCTTGAATTTATTACATTCAAAGAATGATATAGTAAATTATAATTTTATTTAGGTAAAAGGATAAATATACATCCGAACTATCGTTAATGATATGCAGATATCCTCCGTCATACTTTTGAGACATTGGTGCCCCTGCCGTCCAAAAACTGGAACATATATATCATTTATACTAACGGACATACACGTGTCATAATCTTATCCACCGAACCGACATTTATTAAATATCGAATCGACGAATAAGATTATGCCATGTGTCCCTACATTTTTACGGAAAGGGAGTATAATTATAAGGAATACAAGGGAGAAATATATGACGTAGCTTAGTTGTTGAAGTTTGAATTGTTGAGGGCGAAACTATAATGTAAAATTTCAATGCATGTTTCTGACATTAATGCCTCTTCTTTGAACTACCTTGTTAGAATTATTACAAAGCCTGCCAACTTTGGTCAAAATCAAATTGATGAGCTATAGTTGAAAATGAAAAATTTGAAAAACAAAAAGAAGATTTGTATTAAGCTGGCTGAGTTAATCTATGTCCATTTCTTTTTGACAAATGGTAGCTTTGACTTTGACATTCCAAACATTGAAAAATCGTTATTAAACGAGTAAACGATCATACTTAATGAAGGTTAGCAAATTAAAATTGCATGTACGTTTTATGTATTTATGATAGTGTCAAAACTATTTACATAAAAATGAAAATACAACTCAAATTAATTTAATATGATTAGAATTTACAAATTTACATTGGTAACTTGTAGATAGAAGCTGAGCCGGGCAGGCAGAGTCCACTGAGCCATCTACCTTTGAATGTGGGTTCGTATGCAATAATTATATACCTTTGCATTTGATATTTTAGTACGAAAATATGATCTATGCAAAAGTTATTGGGTTAAGGATGAATATAAGACATACACAAAAGCTACGGAGTTCGCCCGAACTTGATATGATGATTAGTAGCTTATAATAGTCGAAAATATTTATTATAATAATGTAAGAAAATCTTTTGTAATATACATATATTTAAATGGAGGGGAAAGAATTGATAACAAAAAGTTACTCCATGACTGTTGTTGCGCCGTAATTTTACTAAACTTTAGAAAAATCACTTTTTGAAATGTTCTAAGTATAAAACAATTTGAAAAATACTTAGAAAGAGTCGCCACTTAATTTTTTTAAAGAAATTAAGAAAACTTATAATTTTCAAAGATTTAAACAGAAAAAAAAATCATTTGAAAATACCAAAGGGGTTCGGGGTTCAATTTACACTTCGAGAAGGGTTTAAGCATTCGAAGTGCCCGCTAACACGCGGTTGACCTGCGACTTGACTAAAATATTTTTGACTATTTTTAAGAAAAAGATTTAACTTAAAAGTAATAATTTATAATAGTTGATTAAGAAAATAATTAAATAAATGATGCATTTTTATTTTATTTTATTTTTTAGAGGAAGGGATTCAAAATGATACATTTGACTCAAAAATTGGAAAATTAATAAAACTAGATTAATTAGAATTTATTTAATTCATTTTTTTTTGAAATAATAAATGAAAGCATGAAAATCGTTTTTAATTAATTGGGGAATAAAAGTCTTGACTAACCCTTTTGAGAAAATGACTCAAGTAAGTGTGTATATATATATAAAAAAGGTTTGATTAACGTTTCTTTAAAGTTTATTTGAGAAAAATACTTTAACTTACAACAATTTTAAAATGAATAAAAATGTGATTAAGTGAAGAGGCGTTAAAACATATCTCTTAAGAACAAAATGTTTAACTTAATTAGAAAGTATAATTTGATCCACATATTTGACTAATAAGATAAAATAAAAATATTAAAAGTTAACCAACACAAAGAAAATAGCTTACCTTTTGGGGAGTCTAATTAGGTTAATTAAAAATTCTAAAGTTAGAGTTAAACAACAAATAATAAGTAATCGCAATTAAATAATTAAAGCGTAGGGGAAAAATTGAATTTGGGCCTTTCTTGGGCCAAATTCGCTACTCTTTTGGGGTTTAAACAAAACCCGTTTTTGGTATACGGTGGATGTATATCAGTGTATATGAGCGCATATATTAGCTCTTTTCAGGTGTTTCTTGCTCCCAAACATATATATTCCGCCTCGGCCCTGTATTTTACTCCCAATTCGGAATTCAACATTTGTTTTCCATTCCGGACTCGGCAACAAAGGAAATGACTTGAAAAGGCTTTTGGGGCCTAAGTGGCCCGTTTCATATGCAAAGGGGTTGGAGAAGAGTTCAGTGAACTCATCCGATGATGCCATACAGAGGAAACAAAAAAAACAAGAGTTAGTCAGCTATAAATTTTTTGGTGGAAATGAATCACAACTCCTAAAAATATAAAACTAGAACTCAACACTATAACAACAAAAATTCAAACAAGCAAGATTATAATAGTCATAATATATATCTCCCTTGGAGCAAAATGATGTTACCCACCCGTGGAGTATGCCATTCAATTAGTAACCAAAAGAAAGAAGAAAATTTCACATAAAACAAAAAATAAGATAAAATCCCTTAATAACCTATCTAAGCACCTGGATAATTATTCTTGAGTGTAAGTACGAAATTAGCCATTATAAGAAATATATATATTTATAGATACTTATCACTAAACATCTATGCAAACTAAAACCAAAATATGCACATTAACACACATATCACGAATATTAGACTAATGGACATGAATATTCAAAACGGAGAAACTAATCAATGAGGCAGTAAGCACATGACGAGGGTAGAATAGCCTTATTAGATACAAGGATCCAAGTTATTCAAATTTTAAAGATGAAGTATTTTGAACTAAAATAGTAAATGACCAGCCGATTCGAAGAATATGGAGACATATATTTATCTTCTCAAACATATATTTCAGGTTGCTCTTATCACAATGTAAAGTAGATAGATAAAACATGAATCATATGCAAAATGAGAGGCAATTGGTTATATGAACGAGTAGCTAATTTCCAAACTTAAACTAACATATGAATAGAAGGTAAAAACCAACTCGAGGCTAGGCAAGACAGATTCTATGAAACGGGTACAACAAATAAACTCAAAACAATGGCAACTCCCATATGAAAAAATCACAAATAACATACCGATTTTTTAAATGCCAAAATTGAGACAAAATTGATCCAATGAAGATTCACATACTTAAAGAAAGAAAAAAAAAGATCAAACTTATGAAAGAAAAATAATCGAACTGCTCAATCATAAGGTAAAACAGAGTAATCCGCTAACAATAATATCAAATTAATATCAAAGTAATCACTACATCGAGAATATACAATGATTTATATAAGACGATAAAGTTTACCTTTTCCGGGGCAGGGACTGGGACTATGAGCTTGACTATGAAGCGACCCCCACTACCACAACAAAGTTCCGTTGAAGAATCCTCCGAATTCCGGAAACCAAAAGCCTTGGTTCCGATGAAGCTTATTTGAGTCGTTCTTAATATCCAAAATATCTATATTTTTTGAGGTGATATTAGGTGATCTAAAAATGTATTCCTTTTCTTTTCTTTTCTTTTTGTCTCCTTCTTTTCTCTTCTCTCTTTTTTTTTCCAGTGAAATAAAGAGGTTTAAATAGATGGGAAAAATTGGGATTCAATTCTTGGGGGGGTGGAAATCGGAAAGGGTAAGGGTATAATAGGAATTCCGATTGACTCCCCCCAGATTCAAATTTTTTCTTCCCAAGGATGGGAAGAACTGTTCTTTGTACAAAATTTCAAACGAAATCCCCCTAAAATCCGGATGAAAAGATCAAGGGGCGGCAATTGCAGAGGAAGCTGTGGGAGTTGACGTTTCTGGGTTTTTGCAGTGCACTCACGTGTTGGTGAAGAAGAGAGAGGACGCAGGGTTGTTTTGTTTGGGCTGCTGGAGATGTTCTGGAAATCTGGGTTCTTTTGTGAAGGAGAAATGGATTTGGGCTGGGTTGGGTCGGCTGGAATGGAAAAGAATTGGAAAAGAAGTGGGCTGGGGGTAATTGTTTTGGGCTGCTGGAGGGAGTATAATGGGCAGGGAATTTATTTGTGATTGGAAATGGGAATTGGGCCTGCTGGAGTGAAACAAAAGGGCCCAAAATTAATCTTAAAAGATGGGATGAATTGTTATTAAATAATGGATTTCAATTATAGCCTAATAGAATTTAATTGGTGAATTCAACTAAAATTTAAACAAGATGAGTTAATATAAATTAATTAATGAGCTTCTTAATCCTGACGAAATAAGAAATAATTAACTTAATTATAAACTAATTACTCAAAATTATGACTATAATTTAACCAAACTAAACTAATAAAATATTTAACTAAAAATTGTAAAATCTTTTTTGATGATTTTTAAATATTTATAAAATAATGTGATTGTAGAAATATACGTATTCATTATTTAAAATTATTACAGAAGACAAAATCTTTTTTTTAAAAATAACTTGCAAGTATTTTGAATTTCATAAGACTCGTTAATTCAAAATTACAACCATCACTAATAAAATAAAAATTAAAATAAATCTCTTTGAGAGGATTGTTTGAACGTTCATAAAATACATTAATTGTACACATAATTATATAAATCATATATATCATTTACAAAGTGACGAAACTATCAACTATATTTATTTTATTTTTATTTTTATTTTTATTTTTGAAATTTTTATAGAACTAATAACTTTAAATCGTTTGTAATTGAAGAAGCTCGATGATTAATTTATATTGTGGAGGGTCAAAATTGGGTGTCAA
>JAJOOS010007474.1:0-106796 GCA_029582725.1 Solanum chiquidenum
AGATAAATTCTAAAATTTAGATACATAGGGAGAGAGGTGAGCGAAAGTGTATCCTAGATACATGTGAATAATGATTGGATACAATGTTTTTCGAACAAATTACACCTAATTTAACTTGCATGTATCTGAGTGCGCTCGTCAGCTACATGTATCTGGCAAAGTTAATGCGGTATGAAAGATAATTTCAAAAACTATACCTAATTAGTCCCTAAACTAATGATTGTTTTTGCTCATATTCTTATACTTAGCAATAAAAAAGATTGCTCGATGCACAAATTATATTACTTTCATACAAGATTTAGGGAAGAGTAACATTTTAAAGGAGTGTAATGTATGTAGTTTATCCTGATATAAACTTGAACAACTGATTGACGATTCAAACTCATGACTTATTAATCACACCAGAACAATTTTAATGTTGCTCAAAGTTCCTCTTTTATATTTAACTATAAATTTGTAAAATTACATCTCATTCTAAGAACTTGCATGCTTACTACTTACCTTTATTAAAAGTACATATAGTGGAAACATTTATTTTCCCTTAACAAGTTATCATTAAAAAAATTAAAGTAAAGTTATTATTATTATATTAATAAAGAGTAGTTGTTAAATAGAGAAAAATAGGTAATTTATACATTATTTTTTTCCTTGGCTAAAAAGGTAAAAGGAGAAAAGGATTGAGCTACACGTCCAAAAAGAAAAAAAAGAAAAAAGAATAAAACTAAAGGAGAAAGTGATGGCACTTAAGTTGAGATAATAATTAAATTTTGCAACAATAGGATTAAATAAATAGTCGATCAAAAATCATGACAAAATCTTGAGTCATTTAATCTCACACGAGTTTTCTATAAATATAAAAATAAAAATAGAAGGTGTTTTTTATTAAATAATTGTGTCAACTAAAGATGTATATAGATCTATTCAGTTTTTAAATAAAGTTTATTAGAATCTTAATCAATAACATTCATTTTCTATTTAATAGGAATAATAAGGTGAGGAAAAAATACGAGTAATTTAGTAAATTATGATTTATACATAATATTTAATAATTAATAAACGTGTTAAAAAATAATTGGACGGAATGCATAATTTAATTTCTTCAATTAGTGGACTGGTCAAGTACTCAAAAATCAAAGCTTATCAACTGGTTTCCACTTGATATTAAAATATAATAGTAGGATTATTATTATTTTAATAATATATAGTACAAGCAGCACCTAGTATTAAATTAAAAACCACTGTTTAAAAAAAACGTAATCTTTCATTGCTGCTAGAATTTGGTACATATGAGAATTGTTTTTGATTTCTATAAGGTGTTCGATGTTCGTATTAAATTTTGATCAAGTTTGAATTGATTTTTACGAAGTTTGAAACAAAGGAATTTTAAAAAAAAATTCCTTATGACCTCCCTTCCTTACAATCAAGTGTCTTTCAATAGATATTATGGCTTAGGGATCGACTACGATAACATAAAAGAAATCTATAAAAACTTAGAATCCGACGTCATGATAAAATACTATCTTCATAATTAGACTATTTCCCTGAGATTTGGTAAAAGAAAATTTTATTAACAGTTAATATATTGTAATTGCATATGTTATTAGATATATGACGAAATGAAAGACCATGGAAAGAAAGAAAAATACATCAAAAGGCAAGTGTTGTACCAAACACTTGTGTTGTACTCGAAAAAATTTCATATTAATTTAATAAAAATGTTTTCTTATTCGTTTTGTCATATGGTACCAACACAAATCCAATATTAATTCCTATGGCTAAATAATTTATTGGAAATTATTTAAATATTTTAAGTAGGACAAAAAAGGTTTAATGAAAAATGTCCACTAGTGAAAAAGAGCTAGAGAGAATATTTATGCGATCACTTTTAAATATTTTACACATTAATTTAAAAATAATAATATGGTCACTTTTTTCTTGCACAACATGTTCTACACGATGATGAGTCAAGCCATTAATTAGCTTTTATTTTCTCTGGCTTTTGTAGAAGGGTATCGAGATGTATTAGAAAAGAAAAGTGATTTTTTTTATAAAATATGTATTATAATACAAGTTGATATGGTATACATATTTTTTGGGCACGATAATGTTGTAACTCATGAGATAAAGCAAATAATACGTGACATGCATGTGTTTGAGTTGAGACAGATATGATATCAAAGTTAGATGTTCGCTTTAGTGTGGTGCTAGATAAATTTTAGCAATGAGGACATTGATTATACTTTAGGGTTCGGGGTGTACGTGACGGCTAACTATGAGGGAGAATGGATTGACGAGCCGGTCAAATAATTAAAGAGAATGATTGTCAGACTTTTGAGAATAGGATGCAAATGATATCTTATAAGGCAAATCTCACATCTTAACAAGAAATGTAAAAAAATTAAAACCTTATAAGACATAGAATAAATGTATACGGAACACGTCCTTTAGACTTACTGATAATGTAACTCAAGAGACAAATTCTTAAAATCTGTCTTTTAGACATCAAGAAAGGTTTCACATTGACTTTTAATTATCATTTTTAATTTACTTTTATTATTACAATATACTATTTAATATAATATTTTTCTTTCTTGTGTATTGTCAATATATCCTACGTAACTATGCTAGTCTGCTAAACTACACAAAAGGTTGCTCGTCTTCTATTATAGTCATTATCACCAAAATAAATAAATAAATAAATAAAGAGAAAAAGATCTGAAATATATTCGAACTTTGACTAAAATTATTGTAATAATTCGAACTTTGGAAAGGACTTATCCCCTGCACTATTTAATAGTGTATTTTAAAGGTATATATGTGCCCACGTGGACACATTATTATTTATAATGATGCAATATTTATGATGTCCACGTGGGCTCATATATACCTTTAAAATACACTATTAAATAGTGCAAGGGGTAAAAGGTCCTCCATAAAGTTTGGTGTCGTAACAATAATTTTGGCCAAAGTTAGAGTATTTTTCAGACCCTTTTCCATAAATAAATAAAGTTGGGAACTAGACTTGCTCTTTTTTATACTATATTGTAACGCCCATTGTAAAAGGCGAGTAAAAAAAATTGATTGATTTCTAAATTGATTCAAACTTCCAAAGAAAGGCCAGAATGCATATAATACCTTATGCCAACTTTACTTGAAAAAAGAATTTTTTTTTAGTGAAAAGTCTGATTAGTTATAAATATAAATTCACGTGATACATACGTTTTTGAATTTTAATTATATTTTATATTGTATCTTAAAAGATTATTTTATAAAATCTCTAATGAGTGCATATTATATGTATTATGAGGTTGGTTGATCATGGCATTTTGATGAGGTAAGCCTTCTAGACATCAAAAAGTTTCATTTTGACTTTTATTTTTTTCCTAGTAAATATTTCCTAACAAAAAAAGAAGAAGAAAAAAACACTTATTTTGACTCACACAACAGAAGAAGAAATAAATATCTTAATAGCTATGGTCGATTAATTGAAAAGGACAAGATTATCGAAGAATGTAGTATAATGAATTATAAAAGATATTAATTTTCTTATAATTAGAGATCTTTGTTTCAAGTGATGGGTATTAAAAAGTCTTTGATAAGAAGCACTACCCTTAAATGGATTCTAAGAGTACTAATTTAATTAATCAGAGTTCAAAACAGATATTAAACACTAAAAAATAAATAAATATATAAAAAGGAAATGTATAAGTAAATGCCCATGTCAATTGTCATGGTTCCACTAGGACTTATTTAGCATTAGTGAAATCAATTTGAAAATGATATCTACTTGGACTTCTTTGGTAGGGAAATTAATGAGGTAAGCCTTCTTTTTCTTCTTTTTAGATTGGTCTTGCAAATCTTTAGGTGAAAATCATATATAATTTTTCTTTAAAAATCAATATCTTCTTTATTGACATTTTCCTGTTTTTATTATATGCAATGTGTATTTTGTTTTTTGATATTTTCAATCTTTCATATAAATATTGCATATATGTAATATTTATATTTCAAGCCTAAATCTTAAATTTTAAATTTCCTAAGCTCCAATTTTCTACTACACCAAAGAAAAGATTTGCATGTGTGAATTGAGATCCTAGTATACAATTTATATGTTTTTTTTATTCATAATCAGAAATTTCAAATTCGAATTCTGAAAATGAAATTACTAATAGAAAATTTATCTCTTCCAAAGTAAGACCTTTTAACTTTGGACATGAAATCATTTTTAATAAAGAATTTTATCCTCATTAAAATGAGATTTTTTCTGACTCAAAACGAACGTAAAACAACATATGAAAATAAAATAAAATTGTATATACTTGGAACCTTCTATATCATGACTGACCTCTCTACTTAACAAAAGAAATTAGAATATGACTTAAAAGAAGGGGGATGAAAATGACAAAGGAAAGAACTTGGGAGTATTGCTAAAAAAAATAGTCAAATATACTCTATATATACTATATACTATAAGAGAAAGAACACGGAAGATCCATTAATGTTTCCATGTCATTATCATCACATTTTAGTCTCTTAGAAGCTACTTCTTGCATCACATAATACATACTTTTCAGATTGCTTTAATTTATTTTACGCTCAGAAAAATAATAAATATAAGGTATAGTTTATTAAGTTATCCTTATTTATTATTATTTTTCCAAAAATTAAATACTATTTAAAAAAAAGTAAGCAACTTTTTAATATAAGGACATAATTAAAAATAATTACTATTTTTTATTTTGAATTTCTAAAACGACACTTATTTTGAAATGATCGAAGTATTTTTTTTTTACCATGATGATATGAGAAGAAATAATATTTCTCATATACTTTTTAAATATTTAAATGATAATTTTAAAAAATAAAATATGACAACTAATATTGAACGGTATGCATATAAGTAATAAATGAAGTTGATTAAAAACATGTGAGGAAAACTATTTTTTTATAAAAAAAATGTGTGTATTTTAATGTTTGTTTCCATCTTCTAGGAAGTAGGAACCAAACATTTTGCAAATAAAAACAAATCCAAACGCGGTCTTATTTGTCGGCAGTACATAATATATTACCCTTAATTCTACGTTTTATTACGTGATTTGCCATTTATAACTTGCGTACGCAATTTCCCTATGTTTTCGATTCTCTAATTACTTTATGTACTATGTTTATAAATTAAATGCACATAGTGTTTGTTGAATAGAGGGACAATAGGGGCATAAAGGTATATCAATTATTAGCGATAAAGTTTGACGTTGTTGTATAGCCTGTACTAATACCTTTTCTTTGTTATATGTAGAGTTTTTTAATGAGTAAGCAAAAAGAGGTAACGAGTGTTGTCACCAAGGTTCGAACTTGAGCTCCCCACTCACATCATCAAAAGCTAAATGAGTACAATGACGAAAAATATATTAATTTTTCAAGGTATACACACATATATATAGTTTTTTTCATGATTAAAGGTACACGTGCACCATCTCTCAATAAATTATGTCCGTACATAATGTCAAAATTTTCAAAATATACTAATTTTGAAGGATCTGATATACACTCGACAATATTATTATTTTTAAAGAATTTGAACAAAATAAATCAATACTATTAGAAAGGAACTATAAGTCTATGTATGAATTTAGTGGAATTCATAAATCTTGACTAGCTCAAATTTATGTTCAAAAATTCTCTTAATGAATGTATGTGAGGATAATTTATTCAGAATATAGTAAGTAATAGTCTTTTGTAAAAGCTAGAACCCATAATTAGTATTTAACTTTATAATAAGCGGTTAACATGTTTAGTATAAAGATGTTGATAGATATTTTTTATGATTGAAATATGATTTACACCATTTATAAAAAAATATAAATATAAAAATATATTTTTACATTTTCTTTAAAAAAGATACGATTGATGAAAATATAATAGAAATATAGTTAGAAGTTATATTTAGAAAAAGTAAAAATATTTATAAGCTGTAAAATCATAAATTAAAAACAATCAATAATTTATAATTTTTGATTTATTTTTAACTATAATCAATCATAGTATCTATCGAACATATAAATATTAAAATATTATTCATATCATACATTAGTTTGACTAATTTATAAAATTAACCAGACACCATTCGAAAGATTATTTAGTGGTAGCAAGTGAAGCGTACAAGTCAATTTTAGACATAGGGATGACCAATAGATAATTTCTTGCATAGTGTTTTCAATTTTCTAACTAATATAAATAAATAGGAAATCATAAGTCAAAATTGGCTCCTAACGAATATGTGACACTTTTTTCTAGTTGAAAATGTATATCAATTTTTTTTCTTTATTTCATATATATAAAAGAAGACATGCTTATATTTTATACCATATCATATTTTAAGAGATTGTTTGATTCAAAGATAAAAACTATGTTGGGATTGTCTTTTTTGTTTGTCATTTTAATAAGATGACACTGAAAAAATTAATCACATTTATTTAAATTTAATTTAAATTTAAATATCACATGTCTTTAATTAATTCACTATTTTAATATATTCTTAATGAGTATGATATACATTTTTACATATTTGGTAGGATCAGTGAAAGTGCCAAAACGACATAGTTAAACCCATTACAAATGTTTAGATGGTAGAGTAAAATTTTTAGTTGGATTGTCTATGTGAAATTTCGTGTCAAGTTTAAGTATTTATATATATGTTCAACTTTTGTGAAAATATGTATGTTATTACTATTAATTTTGTACATAATTAGTTATTCGACATATGCGTGCAACAAACGTGTTGACAATTAATCTAAATAAAAACAAAATTAATTGTTTCACTCTACTTAAAAAGAACATTATGAATTGGCAGGGGAGGAGTTTGTAACTCTTGTTTTTGGATCTAAATATCATGTATTTAATTCACTATTTTGATATGTTATCGATGAATGTGTTACATTATTTTTTTTCATTTGGTTGAATCATTAAAAAGTGTTAAAATAACACAATTTAACTCTACCACGAGTGTTTTAGTGGTACCCATTTTGTTCGAAATATTCATGTAAAACTTCGCGTCAACTTTAACTATCTACGTATATGTTCAACTTTATAAAAATATATACTTTATTACTATTAATTTAATATATAATTATTTATTCGACATATACATGCAAATGCAATATATATGTTGAAAATTAATCCAAATAAAAATAAGAATAATCATTTCACTCTACTCGGAAAGAATATAATGAATTGAAAAGGGCAAAAAGACAATCTCATAATTCATTTTCAACTATTATATTTAATTTAAATGTCACATGTCTTTATTTAATTCGTTATCTTGACATTTTATCGACAAGTTTATTATACACTCTTTACATATTTATTTGAATCAATGACAAGTATCTAAATAACACAATCAAACTCTATCACAAGTCTTTAAATGGTACAATTCTTTAAACTATAATGATTAAGTAAAAATTGATATCAATTTTAAGTATCTATTAAAAAAACTCAAACTTAATAAAAACTTATACTTTATTATTATTAATTATATTTGATATATACGTGAAATATTGAGAAAGAATATTATGGAGTGATGAAAAAAAAAGAAGACCAAATAAAGAATGACTAGGAATTGACACTTCCCACGTGGTGCCATCATACTGTGGTCTACACTTTTTTTTGTGGAGGGGCTGTTCAAGTAGTTATCTCCAAGAAACCAGCTCTTTATATTTCACAATTTTTTTTTATTGTAAGATTTTTCAGTTAATTTGTTTGTTGACTATATAATAAGCATCAAAAACTCTCAATACACTTTCATTTCTTCAGTCATCATAAAACAAAAGACCCCTTTTCTCCCCCTCTTCTCTTGTAGTAGCAGAAAAAATAAAAGTCCCTTTGGAAAAATTCTTGAATTCATCAAAAAGATTCAATCTTTTTTACAAGGTTTGTTTTCTTTTCTTCCTCTGTTTATTGGGTTTCTTAAATCTTGATTTTATTTGACTATTAGTAGTTGGTGTTGTTTGATTTTGTATTGAGTTTTGATTAGTCTAATTAGTGATTTAATTGCTTATTGTGTGTAAGTTCTTGACTTTGTTTATGGGTTTTGATTAATTTTTTGTTTAGTGAATGAAAGGTTTGTTCTTTGCTTTACTGTCTTGAATGGAAATTTTCTGTTTCTGTATATATGAAGTTTGGAGTTACTCTTGTTTTCCCTTTTTTTGGTTGGTGGGGCGGATTCAAGATTTGAACTTTATGTGTTAAAATTTGAATTTTTATCACAATTTATTTGATTTATAATGGAGTTATTAGTTAAATGCAAGCTTTTGACTTTGCTTATGGTTTAATTAAGTTTATGTGTTAATCTTGCAATCAAAGGTTTGTCCTTTGCTTACAGTTCTGGATGAAAAGTTTCTGTGACTTTTGTATATATGAAGCTGTTCATTTGAAGTCCTTTTTTGGTGTGTGGGCAAAGGCGGATTCAAGATTTGAATTTTATGGGTTCAAGTTCGAATTTTTATCACAATCTGTTTGATTTACTGAGTTTGAAATTTATTACTTATACTTGTTTAGTGAATATTTTAACACATATAAGCTTTAAGCCAAAGCTACGGGGTTGAAATGAACTCGTACTTTTGTGTGCTGCATCTGCTCCTGTTTGTGGGGGTGGGGCAGAGACGGAGCTACATGATCAGAACTCTGAAGGGGTTCATTTGAATCCCGTTAGTCGGAAGAATATACCATGCGAATAGAGTAAAATTTAATCCCCTTTGAATTAGGAAGCTTCTAGTGTATTGCGTGTTCAAATCTTAGGTGTGACATTCTTTTATTTTTAAAATTTTCCTTGTTAGAACTTTTTTCTTAATTCCTTTTTATTATGCTAATTCTCGCTCTTTATGTTGGTCGGTAAGAGGGATATTGATATTGGTCCCATAGTATTGATTCCTCACTTTTGCTTATGTCAATTATTCTTGATCTTTATGTTTGGTCGATAAGATGGATGTCAATATTGATTCCTATCTTTTGCTTATGTAAATTATTCTTGATCTTTATGTTTGGTCGGTAAGATGGATGTCAATATTGATTCCTATCTTTTGCTTATGTCAATTATTCTTGATCTTTATGTTTGGTCAGTAAGATGGATGTCAATATTGATTCCTATCTTTTTACAAGTCAATTCTGCTCTTAAAGCTGTGAAGTAAGTTTTTTTTTTGTCTTTTGAGTAGTCTAGTGGCGGAGATAGGATTTTCGCCAAAGGTTCATCATCTACTATATACATACAATTAAAAAAAATGATAAAGGCTCTCTAGCTCTGACCCTGGAGTAGTCATACATGTTTCTTCTTCATGGTATGAGAAAACATTTTAACATGAAGGATATCTGGTCTGTGTTTCCAATTTTTTCGGAAGGGCTTCAATTTTCAGTATTTGTTAGAAATTTGGTTGTGAGTTTGTTGCTGATATTGCTAACACTTCATTACGACAATTTGATTGCTTGTGAATTAGAAAAAGATATGAGATGATTCGGCACACAGGTGCAATGCACTTGCAACACACGTGCAAGATTAGAATATTATTTCTAAGTTTCCCAGTTCTGTAAAGTTAAAGATCATATTTAGAAAAAATATATCATATGATTAGGCATACACGTGCAAGGCTAGAATATTATTTCTAAAGTTTCTCAATTCTGTAAAGTTAAAGATCATAGTTTTTAAAAATATATGACATGATTCGGCATACACGTGCAAGACACGTTCCAAGAAACTAGTCTAAATAAAAGAAGAAGAATCATTTCACTCTACTCTATCACCTCAGATCATTTCAGTCTCTCACCACCAAAAGAATATTGTTAACTGACAGGGAAAAACAAGATGACCAAATAAACTATGACTAGGAATAGACACTTCGCACGTTGTGCCATTAAACTGTTGTCTGCAGTATTGATATAGAGGCAGTTCAAGTAGCTGTCTCCAGGAAACCAGCCCTATATAACAAGCACCAAAAACTCTTAGAGACCATTTCTTCAATCTTCTCTTGTATATAGCAGAAAACAAAAGTCTCCCTGGGAAAAATCTTGAATTCTTCAAAAAGACTCGATCTTGTTAAGGTTTGTAATACCATTTGATTTTATTCTTGCGTCTTCATAAACAAAAGACTCAATCTTTTGAAGGTTCTTTGATTCTTGTTTCTCGTTGACTATTGGTACTAACTAATATTTTCTTTATGACTTCATTTAGTAGCTGAAGACGATGAATTAATCTTGTAGTGCATTAGTTGTCTTTGCTTGTTCTTTTCTTGAGGCGAGTTGGTTACATTCTATCTTTTTCAATTGTGTCTTTGCATAGATAAAACTTAAACCTTCATTGTTTTGTGAGTTTCATACCTAAAATGTCGGGTGTTCACGAAAAACCCTTGAACTCGTGAAAATACACCCCGAAGGAATATGACAGGCTATATGAATATCATGCTCCAAAAGTTCTTCCAAAGAGTTCCAAGTGGCCGTACGAATGGAAACTATTTTGCGAGTTTCATATGTAATTTATTGAGTGTTCACAAAACCTCTGAACTACCATGAACTCATTGTGTCACGTAAACTCATTTTTAAGACTTTTTTCATCTCCCATGTGCCTCTCAACAAGTTATTCTATATATTTTGAGACATATTCAATCAAGGGTTTTTAATCTTAAGGGAGATATAGTCCAGGGGTAACAGGAACACACAATAAACTCGTTTAGGTATGAAATTTGCAAAATGATGATAGATTAGGGGGATATTTAACTTTTTCATTCTATACAAAAAGACCTAGAATCACATGCACTTTTTCCCCCCAAAATTCAAATAATTTAATATTAAAGAATTTTAGCACAAGAATCCATGAATCAAAGCTTAATTCGGAATTTCCTAAGTGCTTAGCCAAGAAAAGAATCTATCACAGAGATCTTTGGAAATTTTTCGCTCTCCTCGAAGAAATCTAGAAATGGAGTATTGTGTGTTCAATTGAATTCAACTACAGTTAGTCATGAGGCTCTTTGTAAAATTACCCCTTATAACCATTTTCTCTTTCTTGGTGATATAATAATTAAACATCTTTATAGAAATAGAATTTCTAAGATCACCAATATCTAAAGATTTTGACCCTGTGGCGAAGGACTGGTTGTAGAATGTGGGATATAAATCCCTGTGGAGTTTGTGAGCTGTAGTTGGATGTTTTGATTTGATGAACTGTCCATTGTCTTTGTGATATTTGAGCCTAGATGAATGATAATAGCTTCATTTGGTGTTTATGATATCTGCTTATTAGAAATTTGGTTGAGTTTGTTTATGCGTGTGAATTAGAAAACTATGTGACATGATTTGGCATACACGTGCAACGCACGTGCAAGACTAGCATGTTGTTTCTAAGTTTCCAAGTTCTGTTTATGATATCTGCTTATTAGAAATTTGGTTGAGTTTGTTTATGCGTGTGAATTAGAAAACTATATGACATGATTTGGCATACACGTGCAACACTAGCATGTTGTTTCTAAGTTTCCCAGTTCTGTAAAGTTAAAGATAATATTTAAAAAAAATATATGGCATGATTCTGCATAAACGTGCAACACACCTGCCGAGAAACTAGTCTAAATAAAAACAAGAATAATCATTTCAGTCTCTCACTGCGGAATAGACACTGCCCATGTTGTGCCATCAAACTGTGTAGTCTACAATATTGGTGGAGGGGCAGTTCAATTAGTTATCACTAAGAAATGGTCCCTTTGTTTGACTATATAACAAGCACCAAAAACTTTCAGAGACCATTTCTTCAATCTTCTCTTGTATTTAGCAGAAAACAAAAGTCTCTCTGGAATAAAAAATCTTGAATTCATCAAGAAGATTCGGATCTTTTTAAGATTTGTAATACCATTTGATTTGATTCAATTCTTGCTTCTTCATAAAAAAGGCTCAAAATTTTTGAAGGTTCTTTGATTCTTGTTTCTCTTTTGGTACTACTAGTTTTCGATTTTGTATGGAGTTTTGATTAGTCTAAGTAGTGATTTAATCATTTAATTGCCTATTAAATGCAAGTTCTTAACTTTGTTTATGGCTTAATTAAATTTCTGTTTCAATCTTGAAAATCGAAGGTTGTTTTTTGCTTTTTTGAATGAAAACTATATGACATGATTCGACATACACGTGTAACACCCGTGCTGAGAAACTAATCTAAAATAAAGACAAGAATAATCATTTCACTCTACTCGGATAGAATATTGTGAACTGACAGGGGAAATGACCAAATAATCTATGACTAGTAATAGACACATCCCCGGCGGTGTGTCGACAATATTGGTGGAGGGGGGGTTCAAGTAGTTATCTCCAAGAAACCAGCTCTATATAACAAGCACCAAAAACTTCCAGAGACCATTTCTTCAATCTTCTCTTGTATTTAGTAGAAAACAAAAGTCTCTCTGGAAAAAAATATCTTGAATTCATCAAAAAGACTTGATATTTTTAAGGTATGTAATACCATTTACCTTGATTCTTTCTTCTTCATAAAAAAAGACTCAAATCTTTTGAAGATTTTTTTATTCTCGTCTCTTGTTGACTATTGGTACAAGCATTAATTTTCTTTTATTACTTCATTTAGTAGTTGAAGATATTGAATTAATCTTGTAGTGCATTAGGCGGCATCTTTGCTTGTTCTTTTCTTGAGGTGAGTTGGTTACATTCTATCTTTTCAATTGAGTCTTCCCTCAATCAGGTACCTAAACCAACTACATTGATTATCACCTTTTTTTTCCCTTTGTTCTTCCCTTGATATGTCTGACTAATTAGAGGTCTACTTGCTGAAGAGGTAAGGAATGTCTTTCTCCCCACTGTGTGTGTGTGTTGTTTTATCATATTCACCTCAGTTCATATCGACATAGGCGTAGTATTTTGGTGAATGACTGACCGTAGAATGTGAGATATACATCAATATAGAGTTTGTGATGTTCTGATTTGATGAACTGTCCATTGTCTTCATGGTATTTGAACCTAGATGAATGATAATAGCTCCACGTGCTGTTTGTGGTATCTGTTTATTGTATTTTACACCGTCCTGTTTTTACAGTAGCTGTGTATTTTAACATGTTGTAGCAGCCAGCATGTCTCAAAATTACTGATCTCAAAACATGAAGGCATTTTTAGAAAATTATATGACATGATTCAGCATGCACGTGCACGCACGTGCAAGAAACTAGTCTAAATAAATGCAAGAGTAATCATTTCACTCTACTTGGAAAGAATATTGTGAACTGACGGGAAAAAAAGGATGACTATACAAATATTCAAAACATGAAGGTGTTTTTAGAAAATTATATGACATGCTTCGCATACACGTGCCGAAACACTTGCCTAAATAAAAACTAGAGTAATCATTTCACTCTACTTGGAAAGAATAGTGTGAACTGACAAGGGAAAAAAACATGACCAAATAGACTATGAGTAGGAATAGAGACACTTCCCACGTGTTGCCAACAAATTGTGATCTACAATATTGCTGGATATCTCCAAGAAACCAGTCCTATATAAGAAGCACCCAGAACACTCAGAGACCATATCTTCAATCTTCTCTTGTATTTAGCAGAAAGCAAAAGTCTCTCTGGAAACAAAATCTTGAATTCATTAAAAAGACTTAATCTTTTGAAGGTTCTTTGATTCTTTCCCTTTGACTATTGGTACTAGCTAGATTTTAAATTTTTTATGGAGTTTTGATTAGTCTAAGTAGTGATTTAACTTCCTATAAAATGCAAGTTCTTAACTTTGTTTATCGTTTAATTAAGTTTCTGTTTTAATCTTGAAAATTATAGGTTTGTTCTTTGCTTTTTGAATGGAAATTTTCTGTGACTTCTGTGTATATGAAGCTGATTATTTGAAGTTTCTCTTTTTTGTTCTTTCCCTTTTAGTTTGTGGCAGAGACGATCCATGATTTGACGCTGATTATTTGCTTGCTATCTTTTTGTGTCTTCTTGCTCTTAATGTTGGGGGTAAGAGGTTTTTGTCTTCTGAGTAGTCCGGTGGCGGAGGTAGGATTTTCATCGAGGGGTTTGTGGTTTATTATCTATATATATGCATAAAGAAAAAAGTGTTATTTTCCAATGAATGGCCCTGTAGATTCCCCCCTGAGTAGGCGATTCTTGTTTCTTCTTCAGGGTATGAGAAAAAGTTCTATATATGTTGGATATGTTGTTTTCAATTTCATGAAAATAGTTTGTCTTTTCTGCCTTTTCCTCCTCCTTTCGAATCTGCTAATTTCCCTCAAGTTAACATAAAATTGACCTCACATGTTAAAAGTCATTACTGTATTGATTAACTTTTCAGTAGTTAATGATCTGAATATTTCAAGTTTGTTTTTTTCGTCTATTTCATTTTTATTTTTTTATTTTTTTGGGGGGTGGGGTGCAGGGTGCAGGGTGGGGTTGTGAATTTGAAGATTTTTTTTTTTTGTCGGTATATTAATGGAAATTTGATGTTAGGCATAACAATTATTCAGATATCTGAAAATTGGCTCTTTCTAGTACACTTTTCTATTTCTAATATATATATGAGGGGAATGACTAATGAATTTGATTTTAATTTTTAATACTTTTGTTGATAAGCTTGTGAATCTTTGGTAATTTTGTCACTTCATTTAATACTTTTTTTTAATTACTTTATTTAGTAGTTACAGATAATGATAATGAATTAATCTTCATTAGCTGTCTTTCTTTCTTTTCTTTTCTGGATGTGAGTTTGTTACATTTTATCTTTTCCAATTCTGTTTCCCTCAATTTGGTATCTAAAACCAACTTCATTAATTATCGCCTTTTGTTTTATCCTTTGTTCTTTCCTTGATGTGTCTGACTAATTACACATTCTGGTTTAGAGGTGAAGATTGTCTTTCCCCCACTGTGTCCGTGTGTGGGGTTTTATCCTTTTCACTTCTGTTCATATCGCCATAGGTGTGTTATATTTGGTGAAGGGCCGTAGAATGTGAAATATAAATATCTGTGGAGTTTGTGATGTTTTGATTTGATGAACTGTCCGTTGTCTTCGTGCAGTTTGTTGTATCTGTTAATTGGATTTAACACAACACTGACTTTACTGTAGCCGTGTATTTTAGGATGTTGTAGCAGGTTACCTGCTTTTCTCGAGGTTACAAATCTCACTATTTGTTGTAGCGTAAATTCTTTTTACACTGTGAGTCTATAGAAATTTGTTATTTTGCTGACACTTCTGATTCATACACTGTGATAAGAAGATGTCGATACCTTCTTACTTGTGTTGGTGTGTCTTTTTCCGTCTGGTATACGTTGAGATTTTACATTTTTTGTTCTTTGAAAAGCTTCTTGGTTCTTTTATGAGAAATCTCCTGTTAGCTTTACTGCATTTTACCAAATTCTAGTTTCATCAAGTATACTGATTCATGATTTTTTTTATTGGCAGATTTTGTTGGTTATGACATTCAACGTATCTGCTGAAAGCTTCTGAGACTTTGTGACTACTTTTAACGAAGAGACATCGATAGCTTGGAGCAGTTGTTCAGCATCTTAGCCAATTTGAAGAGAGCGCGTGACTGATCCCAAGATGCACGCATCCCAGATACCTCAATCATCAGGCGGAGTTCACAAGTTGTGCCATCAGCCAACGGCGAACTTTGAGCAATATTATAGCCCTTACCATGTAGTTAACAACAATTCCAGTGATGCTAGCAGCTCGGGGACACAACTCTCTTATCAGACACAGAATGAAAAGTTTTTCACTCTGGACTCACTGCCTGATGCTGGTTATGTCAGCTATGATTCGACTCCTGCTGTAAGTGTCTCGTCCAACTGGAGTCCGTTCTCTCCTCAGTGTTCTCAGTCGTACATCTCGGATCAGCACCATTCCTCAGACAACACTTATGGTTCACCTTTGAGCGGGTGTTCAGTAATTAATGATGGCAATGAACTGAAGTATGTGCTAAGGGAGATGGCGAATAATTTGCTAGGGCCTGGTTTTGATATTGATGAAGACAGCAGTTGTTCTTTCAATGGTGAGGTCTCAAAACCTTCAAAGTGGAATCGAGTATTGGAAATTGCACCGAGCTTGGACATGAAAGAGCTGCTTCTTGCCTGTGCTGAAGCAATATCGGATGTCGAAGTCACAACTAGAGATGCTCAGATGAATGTCTTAGAGAAAAAGGTATCGGATGCCGATGTCACAGCTAGAGATGCTCTGATGAATGTCTTAGAGCAAAAGGTATCGGTTTCTGGGGAACCTATGCAACGATTAAGCGCATACATGTTGGAAGGACTCAAAGCAAGAATATATTCTTCGGGAAGTAACATATACAAAATGCTCAAGTGCAAGGAACCAACTGGTTCAGAATTGATCTCTTACATGCAAGTCCTCTATCACATCTGCCCCTACTACAGATTCGCTTACACATCCGCCAACGTTGTGATCGAAGAAGCCATGAGGAATGAGCGCAGAATCCATATAATTGATTTTCAAATTGCACAAGGAAGTCAATGGGTGTTCCTTATGCAAAATCTTGCTCATTGGCCTGGTGGACCCCCATCTGTCCACATCACAGGTGTCGATGATTCCCAATCAGCTCATGCACGCGGTGGTGGACTTCACCTAGTAGGTGAAAGGCTAGCAAAAGCTGCTGAATCATGTGGAGTGCCTTTTGAATTCCATGCTGCTGCTATATCGGGCTGTGAGGTTCAGCTAGAAAACCTTCAAATTAGACATGGAGAAGCCTTGGCAGTTAACTTCCCGTACGTGCTGCACCACATGCCAGACGAGAGTGTAACCACTGCAAACCATCGAGACCGTCTACTCAGACTGGTTAAGAGCTTGTCCCCGAAAATTGTCACCCTTGTCGAACAAGAATCTAACACCAACACTTCTGCTTTCCTTCCAAGATTCCGTGAAACTCTGGATTACTACACCGCAATGTTCGAGTCAATTGATGCAGGTCGCCCGGGGGATGACAAGCAAAGGATCAATGCAGAGGCGCATTGTGTGGCACGAGACATTGTCAACATAATAGCATGTGAGGGGGCTGACAGAGTGGAAAGACACGAAGTTTTTGGAAAGTGGAGTATGAGACTTACAATGGCTGGATTTACTCCATGCCCTTTGAGTCCATCAGTTGGTGAAGCCATCAACGGTGTGTTGAAAGAGTTCAGCCCAAATTATCGAATTGCAGAGAACAAAGGCGCGCTTTATCTTGGATGGAAGAACAGAGCTTTAGCGACTTCTTCAGCTTGGAGATGACTGTCGTCTAAGATGTAAATCTCTCCCTACATGATCTTGATATGTTTACCTTTTTGATTTTACGAGATGTAGGAGAAACGAAAATTGTAGGCGTGTACATGTCAACATTGGAAATAAAATAGTGAACTCTGAAATAGAATTGTGCATCTTCATATTTGTGGACATGAATTTAGCAGAAAACATCTAAACAAAGTTAGACATTGGAAATGTTCTTGTCTCTTTTGCTTTCTATGTTTCATCTCTTTTTTTATTTATGAGTTGCATCAATAATTGCATCAAGGCTTACTAGTTGTGTCAAACAGTTACAAAATAGTAGTGATATCATATCAACTTTGATTCTTTGGTTGTCCTGTAGATCCTATATCTATCTATAAGTGTGTAACTGACTTTTTGGGACAAGTTTAGAGGGGAATTTGTGCATTTACCCTATAAATTACTTGGGCTCTCCCATCTCAATAGCTAACTTTTCGGGTGTGAGTTAGGCGTTGTTGGTATCAGAGCCAATGTTCAACTCATGGGGCCAAGGCCCGGAGTGGTGGCCTGGACTCGAAAGGGGTGCCAACTGTGACCAACGAGGTCATTGGCTCTCCATTCAGCCTATATGGGACACACATAGGATCAAAACAGATTGCAATGAATTTTGATATTGATAGAGTGACATTGCTTCTTTGGTCTGAACCGAGGTGATGATTGTAATTTGTAGCAAACAATATTAGTGTTCACTCGCGGATATTAAATAATATATACTGACAATGTAAAGACGTCATACATAGATTTAGTCACATAACTGTGTGAAGTTCTGTTCTGTTTTCTGCTATTTAATAGCTTAAACTTATGATTTTAGTACCAAATGATTGTAATAGTCCATCTGTAGCAATGAAATGCTTAGATCATTTCACCAGTTTTAAAAGTTACGATGTTTGGACTCTTCAAAAATATTGTTGCATGTGTGTCCAGATCTAACAAAAAGTGAAGCATTTTTGGAGGTTCCGACATCAGTGCTTCAACATTAAGGAGAAAGGGAGAAGCAATTTGTGACATTAAGGAGAAAGGGAGAAGCAATTTGTGATCTTTGTTGTATATTGTTCTCGTTGAGTACTCTTTTCTTAACCGTTAAAAAACCTTTATATAACTAGTAGGGGATCAAGGTATACAACGAGCAGAAGTCATGACCTGATAATTCAAGGTCGATATATTGTTGGTCAATCGATTAATTTAACCATTATTTTCCTTGAATTTCAGAAAGTGAATCCTTCTTTTGATTTTGGATCTTGGCCTTAACCAAGGCAAATTTATGAAAACAAAAACATCTTTCATTTAATTTAAACAAAATAATTATCAATGCAAAATGTACATAAAATACACAATTTACAAATATACACATACAAAAAAAAACCTTAAAAAAGAAACAAAAGAACAAAATTAAGAAAAGAAATTTTTTATATATTGGAAAAAAATTTCTACCTTTTACAAAAATGATACATCAAAAATATATTCAAGAATCTTTGATTATCTCCCCCCTCTTGTATGTCTTCAATCGCGATTCAATCCTCTAATTGTACGTTTTACATCAGAAAAATGTTTCAAGAATATTTGATTATTTCTCTCACATATATTTTCACGATTGCAATTTAACGCCCTATACAATGTTGTTGTGCTTTTTACAAGCTTTTCTGCATTCTTTTTGGCAATCAGTCAATGTGAAAACTCTAATTTGCAAGCATTCATAATAACATTGTGTTAGAGAATAATTCATATTATTGCTCTTTTCAGGTGCTACATTTGTAACTTTTTTTGTTGCATTTGTAGCCACCAACAGGCAAAAGATCAATATCAAAGTAATCATTTTACTGCTGGCCATATTTGTAATAAACAATAAATTAGAGAAAATAATATTTTTTTTGTGTGAATGATTTATAAAAAAAATATATGTTTTGTGTTTTGATTGAAAAGAGAAGAAGGAAAAAGAAAGATTTTTGTTTGTTCTTTCTTTTCCCTTCTTCTTTCTCTTTGAAAGATTCTTGTTTGTGTTTTTTATATTAAAAAAGAAAATGAAGGGATTTCTTTATATAGAATTTTTTTTTGAAAATAAAGAGAATGTGTAAATTAGAAGGCCAAAGAAATGAATGGTATATTTGTTACAAATATCTATGGTTTAAAAAGAATGTGATGGAGAAAATACATTATTTGGCTCACATGAAATTTTGGAATGCCAATAATAAATAGGGTATTATATATAATTAATTTCTTGAATTTTGGGTTATAGTTGTTGGGGAGTTGTAACCTACTACAAACAAGGGTCATAAATTTTTCATCTAAATACATTAGAAAATAATATCTCCAATCATTTGAGAATTGGAGAGCATATTTTTTGATAACAGTGATATTTGGACCGCTTATGTATATTTTGATTAAGTAAGAGGGGATGTCGAAGATAGGGTTAGTAACTAGAATGAAGTCGTAATAAAGTAGTTGTACCGGAAGGTGCGACCTAATGGTCAACTAAGCTGCGTAGGAAAGGTCCAAAGTTAATCCTAAAGAGAGAATAATGAAGTTTCATAGGGTCTTTTTGTCTAGATGCAAGTAGTCCGTATCTTCACAGACATGTCTATTTCATCGAGTCTCTTTTCAAGACCGTACATTACGCTTTTTGTGCGGGTAAGAACTTACCAGATAATGAATTTTGCTATATTAGGACAGTTATAGTTACGACACTGGTCCATGCATGACGATATAAATAAAATAAAAAATAGGACTTGGTAATTGAAATACAAGTTTCTAAAGTTTTTTTAAGTTTTCACTCGCAAAACTTCAACTTTATTTTTATATCCAAATAAAACTTGAACTTCTAAATATCCTTCTTCATCAACAAATAATACTTCTTTTTATTCAAATTTCAATCAAATAATATCGAAACGCCTAATAAGACAAATCAGAGAAAGAAACAAAGGGCAGATTGAAGCACAGACAGAACAAATTGAATTATACAAAACTAGAAACTCCAAAAGCAGTCAAAAAATGTTCTTCTCCCCTTGAGATCATTTACATTTTCTAAAGAAAAAGTTTGTCCTATAGACTTCTTCTTCAACCAACAAGAAACTGAATTACATCATGGGAGAAGTGATATTGACATGTCTTAGGACTAAAAATAGGAATTGTTTACTTTCTTTTTTTTGACCTCTCACTCGGTGTCCAGTACCTGTATTGAGGCCCGAGTAAATCTGAATTCACGCCAAGAAGGCCCACATTGAAGGGTAAACCGCTTCCTAACAAAAACTACTCCATATAGATTATTTTACTTATGATGAACAACATCCACCTTTCTTTGTTTCTGCAACTGTTTCTTGATTTCCATCATCAGCCTGCAAAACCACAGACTTACCATTTGCTAGTCGCCCCGAGTCCTTTTTCTGGAGCTCTTGAGATTGAATAACTTTCCTGCTCAGAATATTATAGATCTCCCTAACAACTGTCTGGAAAGCAGAAGTTACATTCGATGAATCCAAAGCTGAAGTTTCAATGAAAAATAGACCTTTCGCCTCAGCCAAGGCTTTGCCTTCTGCTGTTGTAACTTCCCTGGCGTCTTTGAGATCGGACTTGTTGCCAACGAGTATTATAACCACATTCATGTCCGAATGAGCTGTTAACGGAGTAAAGATACAAGTCAAAAACGATGCTATCAGTTAAGTAAAGATCCTGAAAACTGAAGCTGTCATGTATGTTGCTTTTTTTTATGAGCAAATTTAGGGACAAGTACATCAAGGATACATGCTATGTTGCTCGGATTCTTTAAAATGTCGATGTGTGCATGTCAAATCCTCCAAATCCGTGCGGGTGCAACAACAATTTCATAGAGTCCGAGCAACATAAGACCACGGTGCCTTCCAAACAATCTAACCAACCCAGAGAATCATACGGGAGCACAATGCATAATCCAACAGATGAACTTAATGTACCGTTGGCAAAAAAGATTATGCATTAATGACATGGAATAATCTCTACCGATATGAAATTCTCAACTACAACAACAATAACATACCCAGTGTAATCCCACAAGTGGGGTGTGGGGAGGATAGACCTTACCACTACCTTGGGAGGTAGAGAGGTTGTTTCCACTAGACCCTTGGCTCAATGAAAAGCATATCAAAGCAGATCGAAAAAGAAATAACTGAAGAGAAGGGATCATGGCAAAATACTATAGAAATCATGATAAAACATTTTGAAAAAAAAGAATAGCAACTTACACCAAAAGTGCGATAATCGAAGTACAAGAGACAATAGATAGTGACAAAAATCGACGGACAAGAAGTTACATGAGAAATAGTACGACTACTAGTATGGGAGGGTAAGTGAAAAAATGCTCTACTACCTACTAACCTTCTACCCTATTTCTCAACTATTGAGCTATATTGAAACAAAATCCAGTGCAGACCTTCCTCATGTACCTTAAACGCGGAGCATGAAATTTAGGTAATTTCAAACTAAAATGAGAAAACAAACAAGTATCTAGTCAAACAAATATAAACTAAAACAACAAAATAAATCAATAGCATACTGCTTACTCTGAAGCTCATTAAGCCATCGACCAATGCTATCGAAAGTCAGGCGCCTACTAATATCATAAACCAGAAGAGCTCCAACTGCACCTCTGTAATATGCAGAAGTAACTGCTCTAAATCGTTCTTGACCAGCCGTATCCCATATCTGCGCTTTAACCTCCTTTCCATTTATGTTTATCTTTTGAGTCTGAAATTCTACTCCAATTGTCGATTTTGAGTTTGGATAGAATTCATCTCTAGCAAATCTAGCAAGCAAATTCGATTTACCAACTGCAGAATCACCAATCAATACAATCTTGAAAAGGTAGTCCTCTTTTTTTTCTTCCTCGGAATTGTGTGCCATCTTCTTCACCACATAAAATGGGAAGCTAGAACATCATAACTACTTATTTATGCCGAAATAAAGAAAAGTTAAGAATTAGCAGGTATAGGCCCTCGGAAAAAACTTCAAAGGCAGGGGTCGGCTACAGAAGGAAACAGCTAAAGTAAAGAAGAAAGAAGTCTCAGCGGTAAATGTTCTATCAGGAGATGAGTGGTGGAAAAATATTCAAAGTGACTTGCAAAGCATCATGAACTACAACTTCCCTCCAGTCACTGTAGTTACTTCTTCGAGTTCAAATTCAGTCCTAAAAGGAAAGTGATGACTTCCAAATATCTGCACAAAAGCAAAGCATCAGAAACTTAAAATTTCAGCAAAGAATAAAGTGTCCCACCCCGTGCTAAGCTCCCACTCCCTTGCTTCTTGCCACCAAGTATCAAGCTCAAAACCTGAAAGCAATATGATGGAAATCAAGCACTCTGAAATTTCGTGGAACGTGGAAAATTAAGTTTTAGATTCAAAAATGACGTCGTCAACTAGCATGGGATTGAGGTGTAGTAGTAATTGTTGCTGTTGTAGTATTCTAAGATTACATACGGGTTGATTTCTTAGATGGTCACTCAACTAATAGTTATTATCTGAGAAAGTCACCTTTCGTGTTGATTCCAATTTTCTTCAACAAACAAAGTGATTTTCTGAGATAACAACTATTAGTTGAGTGACCATTTGAAAAATCAACTTGATGACATACTTAAGAACAATCTTTTGGACCTAAAGAAGTTTCCAAAACTCACCTAATTCGCTATAGGTTTTATCTGATTATACCATTTTACGTTACAAACTATTGCTCAATAAAGTCTGCGAAAAGACAAACAATCACCAACAAACTTAGCATGTGCTTTTTTGGTGAGTAGGAGAGATTGGTCACCTTCTCTGAAAATAAGTAAAAAATCTCAGTAGTTGGGAAGGATGCTACGACCATAAAACTGTTGGTGCTGTAAAATTTCATTAACTATCCGAAGACTATTAAATTTCATACATTAATGACTAAAAGTTTATACATGAGCTGTAATTGATTGAAGAATCTTGAAGTTCAGCATTGTACAGTTTACTACATTTCGTCCTCTTTCCCGTATAACTGAAAATATTAGAGATTTAAATTGCAGTATTGTAAGGTTTCTGTCAAAATAAAAGGCTGATCGTGTTTTTTTTATCAAGTGCAAATCAGCCATAGCTGACGACTGACACAAAATTGGCACTTATACTTCTGGAAACATACAACAACAGCAACATATCCAAAGTAGTCCCACAAGTGAAGTTTGGGGAGGGTAGTGTGTACTATATACGCAGCCTTACCCCTACCTTGTGAAGTTAGAGAGGCTGTTCCTGATGGACCCTCGACCTGAGTAGCGGATATATAAAAACCAATATGAAAAGGAGTCCACCACTTCTAAAAAAGAGCTCTATGAAAATTAGAATGCCCACCACTTCTAGTTCCTCTTGAACACTCCATTTTAAGCTAAAGCCACCTCGACCATCAGAAGTTCTATCTCCCACAAACTGCATTATTTGAGATCGATGGTGTCTGGTCAACTTAGTACACCTTGACTATGATTTAATAATTTACAAGGTTCCTGCTACCTTCCACCAACACATGTAACGAGTAACTCAGTTGACTTAGTCATAAGCAGATAAGAAAAAGTCACCTAGTTAGCATTCAAGCCTTATTTCCTAATGTCGTTACTCCAACATCTTCAACTTCCGGGGAAATCCCCTTGGGGGTACTACTTCGGTATGAATGCTTCATAAGGGCAAACGGAGCATAATCTCTATATCGCAATTGCCCTAGATTACAAGTACATGCATCTTTCTATGAAACTTAATCAAATCAATTAACAACACCTCAATCCCAAACACTGGAATGCTATATAAATTTCTCTTTTGATCAGTCATCAAAGATTTTGTAAATGCTTGCTCTAAGCCAGTGTGATAACACATAATTATAGATTGTCGAGACCTCATTTGTATACCATTCGTTCTGCTTAGGTCTATTCCATTCCAATGCTATGTCCTTTATGGAATAACAAGGGTTCTATAAATCTCTACCTACCTGTAGAAGGGATAGTTTAATCCCAATTATTTTGTGTCGTTTATATAAATAATTTGTTACATGACTCTCCGTAATTAGCTAACTTCGTTCTTCCTATAACAAAGACTTACTATCATACCAATAAACAGAAAGTGCAACCTTCTGCAAGTAGTAGTAGTACTCCCTAAAAATGGCTAACAACAACAACAACATACTAGTGTAATCCCACAAGTGAGGTCTGGGGAGGTTAGGATGTACGCAAAACTTACCCCTACCTTTATGTGGTAGAGAGGTTGTTTCCATAGACCCTCGACTCAAAACAAATGTAACCAAAGCATGATAGAAAGAAAAAATGACAGTATAATAGCAAGATAAATGGAACAAATGAAACAACAGGTAGCGAAAATTAGTAGAATAAGATACTACGCATATACTAACTAATACTACAAGGCAAAATGTCTAACAAATAGTTTAATTTTCTTTTAACCTTCATTATGTAGTACCACATAATAATAAGGCAAGTAGATCCCTTATCAGGAATTGGAAAAAAAAACATGTATAACTGATCTCTCCACATTTATTTGTATAATGTTGCTCGAACTCTTAAAAATACCGATAAGTGTGTGCCGCATCCTACAAAAGTTATGCACTTTGGAGGATCCGATACGGGTACGACAACATTTTTGAAGAGTCAGAGCAACATATTCTTTATAAAAAAAAAGAGGGAAAAAAACACCCTCACCTAGTCTGTTCAACCATGAACAGGAAAAGAGCCCCATCCACATGTATATCACTTTAACAATTAAAAAGAAATTGACCTAAGATAGAAGAACAGTATCCTACATGTTTCCTATATGGGACCCTTGTAGTAAATAATTTCAACAATAAACTACACTGCATAAGTTGTCTCATCATGTCTAATAAAAAGAACTTTCAAAATGTTTTGTATGACTCAAACAAGACAGACAATAATTACTAAGTCTGACATAACTACTTCTAGTGCAACATCTTTTACTCCCTCCGTTTCAAAGAATTTAAGAAAGCAAAGAAGATTTTGAATCTTGTTACGAGTATCAAAATGTTATTTAATCTTGTGGTCTTAAATATACCAGGTGGAAAGTAAGAATTAAGAAGTTGTCAAAAAAGGAAAGAGACAATTTTTCCGAAAGACTAAGAAGGAAAGTAGGACAAACAAATTAAAACAAAGAGAGTAACAATAACAACAACAACATCATACGGGTGGAGTTTGAGGAGGGTAGCGTATACACAGATGTTACCCTACCTTAGGAGGTAGAAAGGTTGTCTCCAAAAGACCCCCAGCTAAAGGACAAGTATATCAAAGCAGTTTGAGAAAAGAAATAACAAAAATGAAGAAGCCATGACAAAATAAAATATAGCATAATAAAGCATTCTGATTTTTTTTAAAACTAAAACATAATACTACTATAACCAAAGTACAAAAAACAACACATAGTAACATAAATAGAAACGGAGAGAGTAACACTTAAAAATCATATAATTTTGGCATTTACCAATTTTAGATAAAAATAGACACATAATACTAAATACAATTAGCAACCACCACCCTTTTTTAAGGATATTCCTAAATCAACCCATATTTCCATTTCAAGGTGAAACAAAGAAAAACTGAAAAAAAAAATCAATCTTTATCAGTTTCAAGCTCAAAAAAATGCATATTTAACTAAACAATGATAATTAGAAACTAACAAACAAGAGAATTGGGTAATAAAGATTCAATCTTTTTGACAAAAGGCACATACCCAATTCTTTATAATGATCAAAATGCTACATTCCCTTAGCAATCTATCTAGTGGTGTGATCAAATCAAGAACACCAGATCAATGAATCAAACAGCTCTAAAAATGGGGTGATTTGAAAATTTTGTTAGAAAAAAACATAGGAATCAAATGATTATGTTTTTGGGTTTTGGAGAGATTAAGGAAAATTTCAAGATTCAGGGAAGATGGGAGAAGGAGAGAGAGAGAGAGAGACCAGATTTACAGCATTTTTTACACTATACAATGATGAACAGATGGCAGCAATAAATGGGCTTTATTCAGCTAATGGATATATATTTGTGGCCCAATCCAATCCAAAATATATTACTACCTCGATTTTAATTTACGTGACACCGTTTAATCAAATATGAAATTTAAAAAATAAAAAAGAGACTTTGTTAGGTTTAATAATTTGGTCTTATTAAGGTTAGTTAAGTGTTTGTTTTTAGTTGATTGTTCTTCACAATGATGTCATTAGATTGTTGTCAAAATAATGTTATTTTTGGGATGGACTAAAAAAAAAAGTGTCACATAAATTGGGACAGAGGAATAGAAAATTTTAGGTTAATATAGAGCCTTTGTTGTGTCATGTAACAGAATTTCGTAACTGGTGTTATTTTACATACAGATTTAAAAAAATAGAAAATAGCCAGATTTTGCTTAGTTACGAAATGTTAAAGCATTTTTGGTTTCAAAACATAGCATAATAAAATTATATTTGTGCGCATAAATACAGTGAAATACATTATAATAAGTATCCTCACGTATATAAATCTCGGTATCGAAATACACTACATTTGCATGCATAACAATAGTAAAACGCATTGTATCATCTTTCTTAATAAGTGTATCTATCTATATATATATATATATATATATATATATATATAAAATCTAACTCCATTCATGCAAATAATAAATGTATCCATATATATCTACAATAAAGACAAAAACTAGAGACCATTTATTTGAAGGAAAAAATTAAAGACTAGCGTAGTTTGACCATTCACATGCCGAAAACCAATTAGCCAATGAGCTAGCCAAATTTTTGTTTTATTTCTTGTTGATTAGAGTACTATTTTCTTTTTCTATTTAATCATCTGGTGTTCAAAACTTACTTGACCAGCTAATTTAGATACGATTTATGTAGGGCTCATCAAAAGTGATTTCCCTAAATATAATTGTTATATTAAAAGTAATAATGCACAAATGTCGCATCAAGGAAATTCAAGCATCAACATTTGAATTGCTAAAAAGAAATGGAAGAATAAATATAATATATTTAATTGCTTTTTGAATTATCAAACAAAATGTCAAGATGGCCGAGTTGGTCTAAGGCGCCAGTTTCAGGTACTGGTCCGAAAGGGCATGGGTTCAAATCCCATTCTTGACAAAAAAAAAATATTTTTTCTTTTGTCGTGTCGAGAAAGTTAAGCTATTTCTTTTAAATTAACACTGCACGTTAGGAACTAAAGTATGTAATATAACACAATCCTTACAACAATGCATGTATCTCATTTGTTTTCTTAATATTTAAACCACAAATACACTTAAATGAATAGCATAGCCAAATGAATGTAGCTTTTGAACGTAGGTCGCTCTAAAGTCATTAGGTTGAAAGTACATTTGTCTGAGTAGGTTGCTCCAAAGTCATTAGTACATCTATTTGGGTGTCACACATCACGTCACAAGTAATATTCAATTAATGATGATGATAATGTCCAAACCAACTTGTACACACCTCGATTATTCCATCGAGTATCTTCTACCAGGTGCATCCCAAGCTACTTTGCTTCATTTAATTGGTGTACATAATAAATCTGTCAATTTATTGGGTAATTTTCTGAAATTGATCGGCTTATTTCCTGCTTTTTTGTTCTAAAGATGGAAGTTAAATGTCAGTTATGTTGCTGGCTAACTATTAGTTTGTGTTATGCGCGATGCCGTTGTGTGACCACATTGAACAGGGAGCTTTAGCGCAATGGTAAGAGTCGTGGTAGGTTGTGACCATGGGTTCAAGATATGAAAACAATCCGACTCTCTTCCGAGAGCCAAGCATCTGTACTGCCCATACATTTAGACTGATTGGTATGTAACATGTTGTGCACCACACAGAAAGCAGATCTGGTTTTACTTTGCCAATTCTGAGAAAAAAATACAACAATTTATATTGGCACTAGTGTCATTGAAACTAAGACAGTATTTAGTTGAGCAAAAATGAGAAGATTACATTGATAAAGGATTATGCAAATTGAAGTTTCATCTACCTCCTACTATATTATCATGAGCAGTAACAACAACAAAAACCAGTAAAACATTGGCCATCTTTACCGGTCCCTTCTTCACAAATCACCTCGCGTCCAAGTTGTAGAACTAATTCTCTATAGTTTTGACATCCACCTTCGGGTCCAAATTTAATGCATGTAAAGTAGCCTTAGCATGAGAGTTGAGGCACTACAAAAATTTCCATGTATGTAGTGGTTAAGGACATGTATAACAAAAGAAGGGGGAGGGGGTGAAGGGAAATATGTCATATCAAAGCATCAATACAAATTGGAAAATTATGGGAGGAAGTTGATTTGAGATGGGAAAAAGCATAAAAACACCCGTCACCCCCTAAACTAGACCTGGATTCTTTGAAGAACAAAGAACGATACCCGGATTATCTGTTACACACTACTATACTTTGCTATCTTGAAACGAAATGCTATATGTGGCGAAGAGAGTGCATTACACTCTCAAAGAGTGAGAAGCCAAAAAACATATCATAAACTTTTTTAACATCTTTTATTAAATTATTTTTCTGTCTTAGCAGTCCAGCACGATGCAACAAACACCTTTGCTCAAAGACAAGACCTTTCTCCTCCACCATCACCTAAACCATCAAATCTCTCACCATCACCATCAGAAAACAAACGGCACGAAAGAGCATCAACTTATGTTCGTTTTCTAGTAACTACATCCTCGAGATTTCATATTTATCCAGTAAATCATCCAAAATACACAAGGGCCCAAGGAAAATGAGTTTAACCCCATTTCCCATTATTGGATTTTGACTTCCAAGTCTCAAATTGTTGTTGCTCCATACACCAAAATGAATCATCCTCTTCCCTTGGTTGGATGTAGCTATTTATTTCCTTAACCTCTTTGTAATGCAGGAGGTATCATCTTAATTATCCAAAGTTAAAATAAATTGGAAAACTACAAGTGGAAATTTATTTGAGATCCGAGGAATGAATGGAAGATCAAAATCAGAAATGTAATGAGCAGACCAACTAAGACATGAAAACAAAAACAAAAACAAAAGAACAGGAAATGAATACCTTGCCAAAAAATTGTTGTGATGTATGCATACAATTAGCATATTCAGCTGTCTCTGCTTTTAGATTTTTTCGATTTCTTAATATGATTTTCAGATTTCAGCTTTTCCCTGTAGGGTACTAAGTTATCAGGCTCAAGCAATTCAGCAGCCCTTTTGTTGCCTATCCTCTTTTCTGTAATGCTGCAATATCAGAAAAATGCATGAGGTGGAGTGATGGAATGAAATAAGTGAATAGAAACTTCACAGTTAGCAAACCTGTAAGCTTGAGACTCTTCTGCCTTCGTTTCCAACCATTGAATATTTCCTGTGTTATCTGGAATTAATGACCCACATATATGTAGTATCTCTTCATCGAAACTACAAATAAAAAGCACGACATCAAGTCTAATTCATCCTTTAAAGTAACCAAAAAAATAAAATGCAGAGCTGAAAGGAGAAGCAAAAGAGAATTAAGATTCAGTAGTAGAAACATTATAAGGATTACTATCTAAACACTGCAATAATTAAGGAACATGCAAATTCAGGAAATCATTCATGCAGACAACCCAACAAATTAGGGCTACTATAGCCCATTGAAAATCTATATTTATCTATCTACTTATATATTAATAAAATTCTGGTCATAAGAGAGGTGCTTGGCACTCTCAGTGACTGGAGTAGATATTTTTAATTTTTACTTAATTGTTGGTCTTTTTTCTATTTTTTCATTTATGTGATATCAAAAAAACAAAATGTCACCTCGTAAATTACACCTCTTTTGGCTATTACAACAGTTCAAAGTTATTAGTTATATGACTCTCCCTTGATTCATCAAGTCATATCTATGCACCATCTTCTTAAATCTCACGATCTCTTTCTCTACAACAACAACAATGCCTAGTGTGTAATCCCACACGTGCGGTCTGGGAGGGTAGAGTGTACGCAGACCTACCCCTACCTTGGGCGGTAGAGAGGTTGTTTCTGAAATCCGATAGATCCTCGGCTCGAGGAAAAGCAATTCAAAGCAGTTCGAAAAGAAAATGTCAGAAGTGAAGAAGTCATGGAAAAATACTATAGAAAGTATGACAAAGCAGCCTGGAAAAAGTAGTAGTAACTACAACAAAATAATATGATAATCAAAGTACAAGAATTCAAGAACACTATTGACCAAGACTACTCTGCCACACAGACAATCTTCTCTCAAATTCAAGATGCTGCCTTAAAAGCAGACTCGTATACCTACGTAACTTGTCACTGAACCAAAATAACTGCATATATGCTTCTTCTTTTTTCTTTTCTTTTTATTTTATTTTACTTTTGTTATGTATCAATCCCTATTTTAGAGGAATGCAGGAAAAGAATTTCCAGAGCTCAAAAAAGAAATATGAACGAAGATCTTACTTCTTGACTGAGAACCGTAGAGTAGTTCCCACTTTGATCCTGTGTTTCTTGTTAGATCTGCTCACAAAAACTTCTTTCCCGTGTTTCTACGAAAAGAGAAACAAATCCAAAGACAAATCAGTATCAAATCTATATCTCAACTCAAGGTCTCATTAGTTCAAAGTGCTTACAATTTTATACTTGAAATCTTCTCGAATGTCCTCATCTGCTATGACAGCAGAAGAAAAACCAAGAACTATTATGTGAATAGACTGCTCGCCAACTTTAACGACCTCACCTTCTGAAAAGATCAATATCAAAAGTAGGATTAAAGAAACAAAGTCAATCCAACGAATTTGCCATATTATACCTATGACATACACTCTTAAGCATTTAGGGGTCGTTTGGTAGAGTGTATAAAAATAATGCTTGTATTAGTAATGCGTGCATTAGTTATACATATAGATTATTTCTTATGCATTGTTTGGTTTATTATATTAAAAATAGCATGCATTGTATAAAAATATTTTTACAAAAATATCCTTCACAATTATGGTGAAAAAGATGTAAATGGGGTTTTAAAGGGTAATTGGGTCTGTTACCATGATAATGCATATATTAAATCCCTTTGGATTACTAATACCTAGAAATCCATGGTATTAGTAAAACACTCTTCAATACACAATAGAGTGTATACTAATGCTACATAGCATGAAAAAGTGTACCAAACAAGGTACTGCTAATACGCAGAGCTAATACATGCATTATTTTTGCTAATACACTCTACCAAACTCCCACCTTAAATATTTATATCTCTATGGTGGGGAGTTGAACTTTGAGTTCCTGAAAAAGGGAGAACAATGAGGTGGTGAAATTAAGAAAATTTGCATTACTTTAGCATTTTACTCCAACTTCACTACAAGAACAAAATGCCTGGAAAGTAACTGAGCTAGAGTACAATTTTACAAACAATTTTTTTTAAGGAAAAAACTAATGTGTTTGAATCCACATGATATTATGCAAATAAGAACTAAGTTGCAGGATTACCTAATAGCATTTCTGGCTTTGGATTAAAAAGTAGCAACTTTGCTTCAAGTCTCGCACCAAAATAAGGGTGAATTCCTGGAAGAATTCTAGCCAAATTGCTACTGAACTTGGGTTCATAAGTCAATACCACACCATCTAAAGCTTCATTAAACCTGTAAAAAGAAAGGAGCCTTATGAACAAAAGTACCTAAGAAACAAGTGGAGCAGAAGTCCAAATACATTCAAACACCAAATTCCTTAGTGATAATGGGGGAGGGAAGAGAAGAAAGAAAACATTAACCCATGAAAAGTAGGAGCTTTAAATAGCAGGATTGTCAGCCCAAAATAAAACAGGCAGTAAAAGAAGCCACCATCGGATAATAAACCAAATAATCTGTTCAACTGATTGAACAAGCTAATAAGTAAAATTGCTTTCACAATCCATTTACAATCAACATAAAAAATAACAATAATGATCAGCCACACATCAATCCCTAACTACTTGCAAAGATGTAATCCAACCTTTCTAATTAAAAAAAGAAAGAGGGGCGAAGCTTCCGTTTAAAGTGGCGAAGGCCTATACTACAGTAAGCAAAAAAGTAGGGTAATCCAACCTCCCTCTCGCCTTTTTTATCAGTACACCCACCATGCTGATATAAGGTATGATGCCTAGACAAAGCCAATGTTTAGAGGACTCATCATATTATGACTATATTTATTTATGCACTCAGTCAACCTACCACAACTCTACTCTTTTATGCTAGCTCAAAGCCAGCTATACAAAGCTCACATATGGGAAGTTCTGGACAAACCTTCTTCAAACCTATGTTGCAGTAACATTTTTAGAGAGACCGAGCAATATAATTAACTAAAAATGGATTAATAAACACTCTATTGAAACGAAACATGCGTTATCAACTAACTAACATCTCCACACTAAAAAAATATAACATTCACCAAAATTTCTCATACCAAAACCAAAAAAATCACTTTTTTTGTTAAATTCGTTTGTAGATATTTCACTGAGAAAAGCACAAAACTCAAACTCTGCAACTTCAAATTGAACTGTACTTCAATTTTCTAACACTAAATAGGAAGGATGATGAGGAATTACTTGAAAAGAAGAGAGCTGAGTTCGCGATAAACAGCGGTTTCGATGTTTTTGGCGTTCGATGGATGTAAATACACAACCAAATTCGCCCTACACTCCTTCAGTGCCTCCATTGATGCCCAATTTTGTTAGGGTTTATGCTAAACCCTAAAATCTTAGAAGAAAAGAGGTAGAAGAAATAAATACTAATTGGTTATTTGCACTTTTGACCATTTTGTGTTGGTGTTTAATTTTGCCTATCATGCTTTAAAAAAAATCGGACACATAAAATTATTTAACTTTTTGTATTATAATATTCTATAAATTATATTCAAACATGTTTTTTATTTTTAAGTAACTTATGCTTTGCTAAATATAAGTTTGATAGTTAAAGGACAAAAATTTCAATATGTAAAATTAAAAATTAGCTAATTTAAAGAACAAAATATGTAATTTCACGTAATTATAATGCTCCAACTTTTATATAGTTGTATAACGAAAAGAAAGTGCTCCAGTTTGATAAAATTGTGTTCTACTTTTTTTTTTTTTTAAATGTATTATTTTGAGTTCTAATAAACAAATAAAATTATGGTATTAATAATATATCAATACGAGTGTCGGAAGTAGCTTTTTTTGTTACTACGATAATGAAATAATCTCCATATAAAATGCAATATTATTATATCCTTTATTTTATTATAGTTTTGATATAATCGTATACTAAAATCTCATGTAGGAATTAGGATAACAATCTAAGGATTAGCTAAACTTGAATATCAATGTATCATGATTAAGTGATAAAAAGCTAACAATGTATTAACCAACTATACTTTGGAGATTACATAAAATTGCACCAAGTACACTTCACATGTCCTATAATGTTATAGTACATCTTTATTTGATTTGACGTAAACAGCAAATATATTGCTCTTACTTCATGTACATTTGGGCGTAAAAATATAAAACATTTAGCTAAATCTTCAATTATTGCAAGCCTCCAAACAATAACAACAATATACACAATATAATTTCATTAGTGGGGTGTGAGGAGAGTGAGGTGTACGCTAATCTTCTGCCTTTATGAGGTAGGGAGGTTGTTTGCCATATACCCTCGGCTCAAGAAAATCGTTTTTCAAAACAGGTTTGAAAGAAATGCAAGAATGAAATCTCCAAACCTTTCAAAGAGGAGAATATTTTTGGCTAGAGAAAGAAGATGAAGGAAACAAATGACAAAATAACCACACACAAAAAGTGAAGGTTAATTAATAATTTCAAGAGCTAAGTTCAGTTGAGAAAACAACATCATTCATTTACACACACAGATCCATAACCTTTGACAGCTTAGGAACTAACTAGTACTGAGTTCAAGAGAGTTCCTTGGTTTCAAGGGCTGCAATTTCTTTGACAACTTGTGCTTTGTCAGCTTCAAATTGCTCATCCTCTGTAAGATAGGAAAGATGAAAGAGTTAGGAATAATGTTACGTTTTCGGATAATTGTGGTGTCCAAGCTAGCTTACGTGCATAAGACTTGAGGAAAACTGTGAGGCATCCTTTCACGAGATACAGTTCTGAGTTCCTATTTATTGTGCATGTAACATATTCTTAATTGATATTTATTGTGTATGTATGTACCTTTATCAGTCTTAAAATCGGCAAAGAGGCGCAGAAGCTTGCTTCTATTTGCGACGAGGATGCTAATAATATCTGAAGGCTTGTTCTTGTTTGCAGCAAATAACTGCAAAAGACGAAAGTCAGAGACGAAGCTGTTGCTAACGGAACAGTCAGCAGACGTGGTTAAAAAAAGTCAAAATCAATAGAGTACCTTGAAAACATGGAATGCTTCTATCTGGATACTCTTGCTTGACTCCTGCCAAAGGAGGAATTTAGCAATCAACAAAAAATTACAGCAAGTGTAGCGTAGCCATTCTTCTCGGTGCGAGGCTGGCTTTTCAGATCATCAGCTAAAGTGATGGGAAAAGGGAGCTGCACAACTTTCTCTATACACGTAAAAAAGTTACCACCCGAGTCTCTGAACTTGTTCAAATGAATGAGTGACATATTCGTTCAAAGTCTTTTGAGTTAAGCAAAAAGTTGTCCATCTAATTTTACTCATTTAAGAAGTTAACGATTTGTCCATTGGATTTAATCGAGTTGGACTTATCACACACAAAAACTTGAACTGATGTTGCGAAGCGAATATCGACTGCAACCATTTCATGATAGACATGGTAAAAAACCCCACCACCCACAAAATAAGAAGACGATAAAATCAAATGCACCAAAAGAATTAAGAAACTTCAAGAGAATACAAGATTAAAGAATAAAGTAGAATGACGGTCAGGAAGAGAGGGATGAAATAAGAACAATGCAACAAAATATAGCTCAATACCCTGAGAAGATTCATAAGGATCCTTAAGTTGTCTCTTGAACTAACGTAACGCGTCATTACTGCAGCATTTGAGCGATCGAGCAGGATGTCTCCCAACAGCTGCAACAATAAAACAAACATATTTAAAGATTAAAAGAAAAACAATGAAAAAGGGATACCTGTCAGGCTACAAACTACCTAAATATAAATTGGAAAGACTCACTGTGTGAAAGAAACGAAGAAAGACTCCAGAACTATAATGACCTTTAGTGGTGTATAACATTATGAATTTCCGGTAGAAAGAAATGACGAGAGCTTGAATAAATGGGGGGAAAAAAACTGAACCGCTGGAAATCTCTCTTCAAAGTCAAAAGGTTCTATTTCCCGACAATCAACAGATTGAATCACTCCATTCTAGTGAATCTGTAAAACTCCTAAATTCTGAATACATGAATTTCATTCTATTCTCTCTTATCCAAGACCCTCAATTTCCTCCTCTTCCCTGCTTTATCGTGGAAAGAGGATTTCTGCTAAGCCCAACCCAAAAGGTACATATAAACATGTTTTCTAAAGGATTTACGATGTCAACTACATACACAGCCCTGAGTAAAGGAAGATGCAAAAACAACTCTTTCAACAAAATGAGGATCAGTATACAAGGGATCGACAAAAGATGTTATCTATGTAATATGAGGAGGGCTTGAGGTAGAAAATGCACATCAAACATGTATGGATACTATGCACTTGGTTCCATCGAGATACTTCCCAAAAGATGTGAAAAAGTTTCTGAAGAAACAGAATTTTTCGGAAGTATATTATTCAGCACAAGTTGTCTACAAGAAGAGCGGAGGCTTCCCTTACCTTGATAGCTTGCCTTCTGGTGATGTAATTACTGGACTCTAGCAGTTTGGAGTTATACTCGGCAAAGAACTGAAAGCAAAACCAGCACAGAATAAGTTCCTCGTGATTCATTTATCGAAGAAAGAGTAATTGATGAGAAAATCCAACAAGAAAACCGGAAAAAACTATTAGAAGTTAAAAAATATATATCATACAGATAAATGTTGAACATGTTTATGTACCAATCATTAACCCCAAGTACAAAACACTGAGAATTCATGTAGCTGGCACTAAAATCCTCCTTACTGATATCCTTCAGATAATAACAGTTGATCCTATTCTGCCTACTCTCAACTACACAAACCTGGGTGAAAGGAAAGGGGCAGCAACAAGAACAGACTCGTAAGGTTCTTAACACAACTTCTCTTTCCAATTACATGTCACAATTTATCACCCCTTTGTTGATAATGGAAAGGTGTCTCAAGAGGCACCACCATCGGGTGAAAGCAAGAGTTTCTAAGATTAATAAAGTAGACTCTGAAAGCCATGAAGATGATGCCCCAAAAAATAAAGGTAAATGTGCATAAACTGAGTGTTCCATCAGTACTATAAGAATCATTTCATTGTAATAAAGAAAATAATAGAGTCTACACGTTGAAGTATCAAAGCTATATATGAAGCAAGAAGTTTCTAAAGAACAACTTTTTAACTATAGATAACAAAACAAGCAGCAACAAGTTCATAGAGAAATCCTGGTAACTATGGTACAAACAATTCACTTGCATGTGTACAATAAAATAAGCAATAAGACAAATATACTAAATCTATTACCCAGTCATAATTCTTCGAAAGAAACTCAGCTACTGTTGATTTGTGCCTCGTCAAGAGTTCCTGCAAAAAATATTGCAACCGAATTGGGATAATGCTGCAGTAGGCATGAGAAACAACTCTTAAGAAAGAGCAAAAGCTTCTCAGAACAACAATATATGTCAAGACCACTATTAGCTTTGGAATGACCATAGTACGACCAATCTACTGAATTTCAGTGGAAATTAAGTCAGCAAGTTCTTACAGCAGACATTAAGAAACCCCAATTATTGATTTGATAAAAGCAAGCTAACCACACTCTATACAGCCAAGGGTTCATGTGGAGTACAATTAGCTTCTCTTTCCTTCTTTTCTTAAGAGGTTTGCTAGTGCAATAGGGAATAAGATTGATGCCATATTTGCTTGAATAGCCATTGAAATGCAAATAGAATATGTTCAGGGAAAAACGATTATCTATCAGATATTCATTCCACTAACATAATTAAAAGGACCCAACCTTAAAAGTTGCAGCGGCATCGGCAGCAATGTCAAAATTTGGCAGCTGAATATAATCAAAAAAATTCTTCACATGCTCTGATTCCAAGACATACCTAACAACAGAAGCACATATATATGTTCTCAAAAAATAGATCCAGCAGTAGCAGCATAAGGTTGCATCACACTCAAAAATTTAGAAATAGATAGCAAAATGAAAGCAATTACGTACTCAACTTAGATCAGATATATGAATCCTCTAATACCAATCAATTCAAACGATATATAATTGGTTGAAAAAAAATGAAGAAGAAAAAAGCGCATCAGATAGGTTCATGTGATTCACCTTGCAACACTCTGGTGTCGAATGCATTCCCTTAGCATTGTACCATAATGCAAAGCCATTTCTGTATTCTCATACCTAAACGGCAATGGAAAAGAATCATCAGAAATCCATATACCAATAGCCAAAAGATAACAGATGATCTTCAAAAACGTCTTTTCTTCCTAGGAAACAAATTTTGTAAAAGAAGCTATCCTATCAAGGCTTTAAAAATGGCAAAAAATACTACCTCAGCACAACTAGTGCTAAGAAACTTGACTAGATATGTGAATCAAGGAGTTACTTTGATTACGACAACGCCTCAATACCAAACAGTTGGGCTCAGCTATATAAATCCTCACTGACCATGTAGCTCTATTTAAGCTTATCTCGGGCCAATATTAAACAAAATAAAAAGGAATAGAAAAATTCTCTATATTTTCCACTGGTATATACAAATATCTGACAGGGATAAAAGACTTTGTAAAGCATAGGACCTAAAGTGAAAGTACTAACAAGACTAAATATATAGATTGTTTTCTTCCATCATGCCTCATTTTTCACTTAATATGCATCGATTTCAAAAGATTGTATATCTTTCCAGACAACTTCGTTCCAAGTGATTGTAGGTCTACCTTATTCCACTTTAACACCTTCATTCATCATGATTTCATACCTATGGATCGGTGCATACGGAGGAAAACACAGGGCACGACCAAAATATCTCAAGCGATCTGTTCTCATTCTATACTCGATATGTGCTACTTGCACCTTCTATTAATCTGAATCTGGTCTTTTTCAATCTTGTCTAATCTTATATGACCACACATCTATCTTAGCATTTGCATCTCTGAACGCTTATCTTGAGAATGTTTGCTGGTCTTAAAATTGTTCTATAAAACTTTCCTTTCACTGATGGGCATCCTTCTATCACATAGCACCCCAGTAGCATTTCTTCTTTTTGACCATCCTATTTTAATTCTATGTATAACATGTCCATCTATCATACCATTCTTTTTGTTGATTGCCCATGCATAAGAATCAGCAATTTGTATAAGAAAGTAAAAGCCCAAAATTAATTAAAACAATTTAAAAACTCATAAAATGAATCAATTTGGTAATGCAATAAGCACATGTTAATAACATGCCACCATATTCCTAAACTTCTTTTCTGCCACTGCTTACCCTGCTACTAATATATCCATCAGATCGATGTTTGCTTCCAAGTAATGACAAGCAATCAACCGCGATTGAACCTGTTGTCTTTGCAGATTTGCAACTACTTGAGTAGCATCTTTACGAGCCTGCAAAAAGTAAATCTCCTTGTAATAGAAAGACGAGAGGATGGAAATAACAAGATCTTATGTGTAATAGGGTCGATAAACATCAAAAGACAATACCAAATTATCAAATCACATGCAGTGAAACCAGAAGCAAAAACAAGAGAACCAGATGATATTCTCATGAAATGCAGATAAATGCATAAGAAAGCCAATTGATACAATAAGAGTGAGACAACATGACCACAAGAAACTTCATGCACTCAAAGGTTAAGTATTACCTCTAAATTCAGTTTTGGAAGAATATTAATCAGCAGCCGTAGAGTGTCTTCTCTAAAGAATTCTTGAGTCAGCTGAGAACAAGCATCCGAGACAGGTTCTGATTGACCATTCCCGTAAAGTACACACTTTAAGTCTCGCATTGTCTTGCTTAACTCCATCATCTGCAAATTCGGATGAGGAAAGAAGTACACAACTCAAATTTATAGCCAATTCATGTATGCCTATTCAATTAGAAACAGAACTACTTATGGTTGTTCCTTCTTCTCATCATGCAATTCATATCAATGGAGTACTCCAAAACCTAAAGTTAGAACCAAGTCAAAGGATAACACAACTTTGAAAAGTTGTCCCACTACAACTAGCACGTACACCAAGTAACTTCTATCTACCAGTTTCATCACATATAACTGACCAAACAAATTCGGGACTAAGGCATAGTTGATTCATCCATTGAATTTCTACCAATTTAAGCATCCAATGAAAATCAAAGTAAAGACTTAATTATATTAAAAAAACAACTGATCCAGATCCAAATTTAGCTAACTAAGGACATCCAATTCTGACATTGCACAAAACTATCCAGATTCAAAAGCATACAACCAAGAAAATCAAACCGAACAAACAAAAAAGTAAGATAAAGTCGATTCAGGGGTAGAACTACAGTTCTGCATAGATTTCTCCCAAACCACGTACTCCTTCTGTTTAAGTTTGTTTGTTTTACTTTCCTTTTAAGTCTGTTGCAAAAAGAACACCTCTTTACTTTTCCATCAAACTCTTTAATCCTAACTTTCAACATGACATGTTTTTAAGACCACAAAATTTAAACATCTTATTTACTTTCTTAAACTTCATAGCAAGTCAAAATCACACAAACAAATTAAAACCTAAGGAGTATTTGTGTTGAGAAGATTCACTTAATATGTATAAACAATTTAATCACAACACCAATAAACTACGTTTCTCTACAATTCAGAACTCATAAACCCAAAATTCTAGATTTACCTCCGACTCAAATCACAACTAAACAAAAAAATTAAGCATGTCTAAACACTACGATTGAAAAAAAAAAAAAAAACAGCAAGAGAATTCTATTTTAATAAACAAATCATTACCTTTTCTTCTCGCTTGCTCTCGCGAATATCAGAATTACGCTGTGTATAGATAAGGAGATCACGAGTCTGACGAACAAGTTCAACCGGAGTTTTCGGCTTTGATTTGAATAATAAACCCTTCATCTTCACCCGACCTGTGTCTCCGGTGCCGATTCTATTTTCCGGTAACGACAAAGCTGCCTCTGCCACTGCTACTGATGCCGCCGGCGACCGGAGACTGTTGAACCACCGATCTGCTCCGTTAGCTCTCTGTGCACCGAAGCTACAGCAGATTCCTGTTTTCAGTTGAATCTGGTTGGGCCCCACACCCAGAAATATTATCACGGATTTAACATTATTTTAGTAAGTGGCAAGTAAAAGTATAGTTGCATAATATTATTAGGATACTACTACTTTATTTATTACTCTATATAAATAAATAAATATTTAAATAGCTAAAATAACTAGTAGTATATAAAATATTTGAATTTTAGAAAGAAAAAAAATCAACCTAAAAATATTCTTAAAAGAATTAATAAGGGTAATTTAATCAAATGGGTAATTTTTATGACGTGTAGAACACACATCTATTATTCAGCGAGATATTTGTGATAAATACTTAGTTGTATCGAATATTTATATCTAAATGATAAATACAAGAAACATGAACATGATTCTTATACATAAGTTTATTATGTAATCATGATGAAGTGATATGTGCTTTTATCTTCTTTTTTTTAGGGCAAATCACATAAATTCCACTAGTTTGGGTTTTAATTACTAAAATTTCCAATAGTTTCAAATATTACTTCTTCTATCATATTTCATGCTTAGGATACATGAGTCTGAATCCATGAGATACATGTATCTGTCGAATTTTAAAATTGAGATACAAAATTTATTTATTTAAATTAATTGGTTGTAACGGATTTCCTTAATTAAAGGAGTAATTGAGGATTTTCAAATACATAGATAATTAATTTCATTTTATTATTCTTTGAAATAATAAATTCATTAATTTTATTAATATAAGATAAAAACATGTATATCTTGGTAATGTAATTTGATTAATTTCAAATTATTACTCTTAAAATAATAAATTCATTAATTTTGATGTATCTCTTATCAATAAATGATGTATCCAACAAACTAAACACTTAGATACATAAATGTCATACAAGTACACTCATATGTATCATAGAAGTATCTAGCATTAATTTCATGTATTTGTTATACGTATCTAGTATTAATTTTATGTATCTATTTATATATATATATCTAATATTAATTTTATGTATCTTTTATATGTATCTAGTATTAATTTGATGTATCAAGTATCAATTGCATATGTTATATCCAAAAACATGTATCTCGAATACATAGTAAGCATATACATCTAATTATGTGTATCTAAATATGGAATATACAAAAAGAAGAAGCATATACATATAATTATGTGTATCTAACTTTCATACGTTATATCCAAAAACATGTATCTCGAATACATAATAAGCATATACATTTAATTATGTGTATCTAAATATAAAATGTAGTTGAAGCACATGAGTTTAAGAACAAATTACGACTGTAGAGTATCTATTGTATCATTAATATCATCGTGTTGTTAAAAATCATGTATTCAAAATTTAATGGTGGATACATATACATGTTCAGATACCCCATTATTAAAAATACAACTTAGATCTTAATTAAGATTACTACTTATTGGATACACATGTTTCAAGGGCTATATCAAAGTAATATTGGTACTACCACATCCATGTCACGGTAACCAAAGAAAGCCTTAGAAGATTACCAGCAAACAAAAACTCTCTACAATACTCCCTTTGATCCTTTTGCGTTGTGGCATAACATAATCAAAACTAAGATCCATTTTTTTGGAGACAAACAGTCAAGACCCACTCTGAATTGAAAGTTTTCTATGTAGCAGTTACTTTGATTTGTTCTCGTTATAAATGAACAATACATAATAATATTTGAGTTCAGGAGAATTTGTTGGTTATGGTGATGATATCTTGAGAAGAAGAGAGTAGATTAGTTATTGTTGAAATGAAATTGTACGGTGAAATTCTTGAATCAGAAAGGAGACATAATTGAGTGATAAATATGGGAGGGAAGAATTAAGAGATAGTGGTTGATTTGTAGTGAAAGAGTAAATTAAACAGATAATTAATAAATCCTAATTTTAAGGGATGTGGGTATCTAATTGTATCTTCAAATAATATATTAATATATGGTATAAAATAGTAAAAGTGATAATAAGGTAGTTTATCCTTTTTTGATTAATAAAGGTTTAAATGATTGTGTTGAGAACTTTGGATGATGATACCTGATGCGGTAAGGATCGATCATTACTTTGTTATCTCTCAAAAATTTTACTTACTAGGATTTTAAGAAATGGTGAAAAATCACTTAATACTTTTGTATCATACGAAATTTAACAGTGAGATCTTATGGTTCTTTCTAATTTAACCACTAGATTACACATTTGAGCGCAATTTAGCCAAGTAACTCTTATCGTTAAGACTTAATGCATAAACGTGCTTTTTAACTTGACTGTTAATTGATATCTACTTCCTTTAATTTTGGTTATACATAAGTAGCACTAAAACTAATATAAAATTGAACAAGTAAAGTAAACACACACGTCCTACATGACAATTTTTGTCATATGTGTATTATGCCACGTAGAACGCGTGTGTTTACTCGTTCAATTTTATACAAGTTTCAATGTTTATCTGTGCACACCTAAAGCTGGAGAACATACATATTTATTAAAGTCAAGTTAAAGGGCATATTTATGTATTATTTCTATTATATATGTTGCCTTAGGGAGTGAACAAAAGGCAAAACGATAAATAAATAGAATTCTGAAGAGTGAAACGTTATTCTTTTCTTCTTTATAATCATCACATATTAATTTAAATTTATATTTAAAAAAACTTTCAAAAATACTTTATGAATTCAAATCAAATATCCAATTAAAAATAAAACGATCACAATAATATCAATTTTATTTACATTTAAGGAAGACTTTATCTTACTCTATAATTTCACATCAATTTTATTTTTTTTGAGAAAACGATCGATTTTAAATGACTTAATAATTAATATTAGCATGGGATCCTATATGATAATATTGACACTTTCACGTGAAGCAACAAAATGTCCTTTTCCTCACAATGAAGACAAATTAATTTTGTCATATTCTCTTAACTAATTCATAGATCCATAATTAAAGGAAAAGGGGAGAGGCAAACAAAAGATAATTTTAATGTGCTCTTTTATTTATTTATTTCGTTCCACTCAATATTTAATATTTATACTGTGATTTTAATATCTATATCCAGTGAGAAAATTGAAATCTCTCAATATATGATATTTATATTGTGATTTTAATATTTATATAGGGTGGAAAGGTTGAAATTCATCCCTCTTTAATTAAAAATTTTATTTTCAAATTTCTATAAATGAAATAGATTCAATTATGAATATTACATCCATAGATAAATTCTACAATGCACAAATTTAAATTCATTATTTCAGATAGAAAATAAAAGAAAAAGAGTTCAAGTCATTACAAATAGTGACACTTACTTGCACCATTTAATGAATTTAATGCATATAAATAAAAGTAAAAAGGAGATTGATAATTCCAAGCATCAAATAAATGGCTCAAAATTTAATGAAATAAAAAGAAATTTAAGACTTATCCACTCAGTACAACTTTATTTCAACAAGTTGTGCATCCATTCTTTTGAAAAATTAAAATAAAAATCATCTTTTGAGTTAAAACTTCATGTTTAATCGAGAAATTGAACTCTTTTATATTATTCTTATAAAAAAAATTAATTATTTTATATATAACATGATTATATAAATATCTTTTACTCGATCAAGGCATAAAACTTCAGCTAGATAAGACATCCTAATCTTATTAGGAACGAACATAAAAAATTTAAACTCTCCAAATTCAAAATATATACACGAAACTTATATTTTTAGAATTATACATTAAACCTATATTTTATTATAATTTTAATTTTAATTTTAATAACTTTTTATATATAAATTTATGTTCCGCAATAAAAATACTAAATTTCTATAAGCCTACAGCTAAATAATTATACCCAATTAAACCCACCTTCGCCTAAGAACTTAAATTATATGCATTATCGAAACCCCAAAAAAAGCTGTTTGATCATTCAAAAATATGTACAAGTAAACCTTTTTTAATATGACAAAAGTTATAATTTAAAGATAAAATTACATATTACAATTTACAATAAGTAATAAGTAAAATATGATCAATCAATATAAGAAAAACAATTAATCATAAAGATGGTATATAACTTAAACTCGTTTGCTATTATAATATCTTCCCTTTTTTAATGAGAACAACCGCAGTGTTATAGCCTATGATCACCAAATTCGTGCAATGAGCTGGATCGAAAAAATATTTAGTGTGTTTGAACTTGAAATTTTCGTAAAAATCTTCTATTCAACCAACTCGATCACTTTCACGGCAAACAAAAAGTAAAAGAAAACCAAATAAATTAACAGTAAACAAAGTCACTAATCAAACAGTAATATAAGAAACATAACAATCACAATAAATACAACTTTTTTTACAACCAAAACAGCAGAAAATTAAACACTTTTTATAATTTTTTGAAGGAAGTGAGATTTCTAAAATTCTCCCATGGCTTATCCCAAACTTCCGCCAAGTACTTATTACCGCTCCGGCTACGACGACCGCCGTCTGTGGCGGAGATGACCAGTCGGTAATTTGTCCCGGCGACGACCTGTGTTTCTCCTTTCACCACTCGTTTAAACACTAATTTGTATTTGGATTCGGACTTCGACTCCTCGTTGTACTGATCCACTGCAAATTTCCCGATCTCCACTACTTTACTGTCTTTTGTGTCGGTTATACGACTCCAACCGCCGAGTAAACCGCCTTTTCCTCCGCCGAGTGCAGCGGAGGCGTGGAGGAAGAAGGAAGCGATCACCACGGCGGAGAAGAGAGTTCCGGCGAGATTGCGGTTGAATTTTAGGGCCATTTTTGTGTGAGAGAGAAAGAGGGGTTTTGAGAATTTAATGCGGGGAATTGTTAACGTGTGAGAAGTTAATATAGGGGGTGCACCTTCTTAATGAGATACGTTTAATCAGAAGTCTTAAATTTTTCGATATAGAAAAACTCTTATGTTAAGAGCATTGTACATAAGCGAATTTGCAATACGTAAATTTAACGAAAACTCTTATATTAAAAGCGTCAAATAAGATATCAATTTAAATTAGTCGGACAGTTATAAGTTTGTGAGCTTTGATCAAAAACCTTTTATATTTAGTGTTAGTTAATCCTTCAATGTGCGACAACTAAATTGGAAGATTAATTCGAAAGATAAAAATAGGCTCGAGAAGAATCTATCAAATGGTTATAGTGTACACTCGATTCAACTCCAATACGAATATCGAATATAATATTATTTTTTTAAGTTTATGTAAAGTTCTTAAAGTCAAGTTCACATGGGTACCATGTCATGGTCGGGTTCATGGTCACGGGTGGAGTTTTTATATTTGATTTTATTAATAAATATATTTTTTATAATCTTAGTATTTGAGCTAACTATCAAAAATATAATGTAACTTCAACTTATCGAGGATATGACGGTAAATAAAAAGGTATAAAGGCCATTCACCTAGTTCAATTATTTGCCTTTGTTATTTATTATTGTTCGTTGTTTACTATGTTTTGGTGATCACACTATTTTATTAAGATAGAAGTATTAAAAATACCCCCGAACTTGGCAAGGATTATTGGTTTCATCCCTGAACTATTGATAGGCTTTAAAACACTCTTATACTTGACTAACTAAGCTAAATACACCCTTCTCATACCCCTATACTTGACGAACTATTAATGTTCCCATTTTTTGCTTGCTTTTCTATTAGTTGCTATATTTTCTTCACAACTGTTTTTTCTTTTCATTTCTATTTTTGATTTGTTTTACTTGAGTGAAAGATATTTTGAAAACAATCACTAGCTGCAAGATTATAATAAGGTATGCATACATTCTAATTTTCCCATATATCACTTGTAAAATTTCACTAAAAATATATTATTGTTGTGCTTGAACTAACTTGCTCACACCTAGATTAAATTCACAAAATACTAGTGTAATCCTATAAATAAAGTTTGAGAAGGATAGTGTTTTTGCAAACTTTACCCTTACAAGATAGAAAAGTTGATTTCGATAGATTCTCAAGTAAAAGCATTACAAACAAATCGACAAAAGCAAACAACAGAACAGAAGAAGTCAAGACAAGATGCTAAAGAAAGCATGACAAACCACAATGTAATATGATAATCGAAGTGCAAGAAATAGTAAAACAACAAGAAACTCAATGTAATACTATATGACAAGTATGAAAGAGTAAGCTTGATACAATATTGGGCCACACATAGTAAAAGGAATAATCTATATTCAGATAACTCCCAACTATGATTCTCAAAGAAGAGAAAAATATGGTGACAAGGGTCAATTTAGTTAGAAGGTAAGTACAAGGATGCAAAAACCATAACATGAAAGATCAAAATTTGATCAACAAAATCTTTTGGTTTCTCAAGATATCTCAGTTACTGGACATTCAATTAGAAAAACAACGATACCTAAGCACGCGAAGAGAAGGAACGAGATAGAAAGAGAGCTCATTGTTAATCAGTCATAGCCAAAGCTCAACTTTATTCAATGATACTCAATAAGTAAGAACCTAACTGCTAAAGTTAACTCCCTCACATCACTGCATAATCAATTGCAGCAAAATGTTATCTTTTTCTTTTCCTCTTCTCAAAAAACTATCAGACAAGACGGGACAAAAATTATGAAGAATGAAAACAAGAATAGTCTTGGTTTGACAATTGAAGCAACATCTTTGCTTATGTTGCTAGCCACTCCTTCTTGATGTCAAATGTGTAGTTGATCTCCAAATAGCACTTGTTATCATCATCAAGGAACTGAAACAAGAAAAAAGAGGAAACATTTAAGTTAATACGCGTAGAACAGCCTCTAGAATGATGTCTGTCAGATGCACAAGCTGAACATGATATAACATATTTGGAGAGCTATGAACTGTAAGTACAGACATGGTAGTGATACAGACTAAGAAAGAATTTGTTGAGACTTGAGACTTAGGCTGTCTAAGAAATCTAAGAGACATGGTACGTTGCTACAGAGATTCTTTAAGTAATTAGTTGCTTGATGGATCGGAGGTGTAATACTTCATAACACCCTTCCTAGAAGATGGCTGTGAAGTTTAGGTGCTCTTTAGGAGTTTTGAAACAACATGGAAATATCTAAAAATGCCTCAATTTCAGCTGTGTTGATCGGACTCTTCAAGAAACGCTATTGTGTGTGCGTCAGATCCTGAAGTAGAGCATTTTTGGAGGATCATAGATGAGGCAGCATTTTTGGAGAGTCCGAGCAATATAGGCTTTAGGTGCATGCTTGGATCTTAATGTTGCTTATGAACCAACCTAATAAATCTGTCTTTTGGCATTATCATATTGCGGTTCGACTAGATGAATCAACCTATAGAATAATAAATTTATGTCCTATCCACAAAGATGAAAGGAAATGACAACTGATTCTCCGAAATGGTATAAAGTTAGGATTTAACTTATGCACAGTGAAATCTTAACGTGTTGTAGTACATAACTTGTCCTATTTTCCAAGTTACTAACTTCACTTTTTATGGAAGGTTACATGTAGTTATCAGTTAGAATTCATATACATTATCAAGCAACTGCAGTCTCGATCAGTCCACAGTATTGAAGAACTTAATATCGACCAAATTCAATAATAGCGGAAGATTTTCAGTTCTGGCGTACAGTATATAGTATGAGGGTCAAGCCAAATAATAGACGAAGAATATGTTCAGAGCATGTAAGGCAGAAGATAATCACCTTTGTCCTTGCTGAGTAAGATCCTCTTGCAAACATGCCAGAAGGGGTAGTATCCTCCGGCATTTCATGTGTATAAGGCTCCGATTGAGGACTGAAGGCCCCAATCATTTGTTTTGTGCTGTCAACTGAAATAGGTTTTGTCAAAAGAGAAAAAGCATTTTGATCAGAAACATCTTAAATAGATGTCGCCACATTCACATACATAGAGACAGCAAAGCATAGCTAGTACCTTTGAGACCAGTTTTCCAAACTGTGTTTGTGTATTTGAGCCCTGTCACTATATTATTGGTGACTAGGAATGAGAAGTTTAGGCTGTATTTGCTCCCTTCTTTCAGTGTAAACCATGGACACTGGGGTTTCCCACCCTCGGGGATTGGGAGAACAATATCAGGTCTACCAGGTGACTTGATTTCAAGGCTCAAGATCTTCACGTCTGGATCCAGGGATTCTACAAATTTAAAAGAGTGTATAAAATGTCAGAATTTCTGTCGAAATACTTCTTTCATAGTCATCAAGATGTCCATGAAAAGTTCTCACGTTTCGTTTTTTAAGAACATTGACTGTACTAATAAGAGCTAAATTGTGCATAGATATAGTGAATTTTTTACCTTTACTACACCGCCTATTACAATTAACAGACACTCAGAAGAAGCAGTTAAAAATCACCTTCCAGAATGTCGTATCAGGACTTGTGAAGGAAAAATGAAATTTGGTGCTGTGAGCAGTGAGTTAAGAGAAAGAAACAGTATTAAACTATGTATATATTCAGTCATCTATACCTATGCTTCAAAAGGGGTGGTCCAGCATCGAAATTCTATTCTTCGTTACTGAAATTCGTGAAGATGGAAAAATCCAAGATCAAAAAGAACGCTCCTCACTTGAAGATCACACCAGAATTGTTATCTAATTTGTTTCTATGACTCAAAAACCGAGACAATAGCATTTACCAGATGATTAGTCAAACTATAAATCTTCCAACGAAACACAATCCAGGAAATCATTTCATTTTCTTAATTGTATGTGCATATACCTCAATGGAATAGTTGAAGACACTACCTTACATTAAAGTCAACTAAAAGCTAACAGACATTTCGGGAAAAGGATTTGATCCTGGAAGAACAAATTAGGAATGCGACAAATATGAAGTCCACATAATTTGTTCTTTTATATGACACTCCGAAATACAATCAACTATCCACCGGTACCAAAAATTTCAAGTCGGCAATACAGATCATCTGCATTTGTTTCGCTCTATTCAGATCCATTTCATTCTCATACTAAACATAAAATGAAATAAAACCAAGAGAACTTAAACAATTATATCTCTATCATGCCTTATATGCATTAAAACGCAAATGTGAGGAAAAGAAGAGGACCATTACTAGAAGGTAGCATCCCAAAGTTCACATTTCTATTTTCTGGACTTACACAAACCCCATATCATACAATATGTTATTTCAACCTGTTAGTTATCGTCACGGATAGTCATCCCCATCATAAACAAGAACAGGAAAAGATCTCAAATTTGACATGCTAGTTCATGAAAATGGTTATTTCACTTGTTAGTTATAGGAAATTCCACAAAGTTCATTCATGAAGCAAATCTTGAAACCAAAAGAATGGTTACCTCCAACAGCATTGATATCCACACTTCCAAGAAGCTGCTCCTTCCATCTTCTCAAACTCTCATCATCCTAACATTCCAAAAAACATGAAAAATATAACCAAACATTAACACAAAAAGAAGGGGGGAAAACATTTGGTAAGACGTAAAAATGCTCAAAAATATTTACAGCCGCTAGCCAGTACACATATATTATACACTAAATTATAAATCTATAGGCTAATTATTTATATATGTTTTGGATGGGCAGCTAGTCAAGTTAATTTCCCATATATAAATGGGAAGGACAGAAAAATGCAATCTTTACAACACCAACAACTACCCCTTTAGTCCCAACAAATTGGGATTGGTTATATGAAGCTTGTTTGGATAGTTATCACCTATTGTATTAAGTTTAATTATATCATATCGTTAAATTCATCGTTAGGTAAGGACGAAAAGTCTCATATTGCGTAACGACCGATATGGTGTGATCACATCGTTACCTTTCCCCCCCTCATTTTGTCTTTACTTATTATTTAATAGTCCTATTTTATCCTTTATCTTACCTTTTTATATTAACTCTACCAGGTAAACTACTTCTCTTATAGATTTATATTTTAAATTGTTGATGTGTGACATTATATAACAACGGAAAACTATACAATCTATCCAACCATTGTATTCATTTTAACAATACAATACGATACATCATGAAAACAATACGTAACAACCGGTAAGCTCATTCCATATCATTGTCATCCAAACATTGTATACATTAATACAATACAGTATCATACAATGCAACACAATATGATACATCATGAAACAATACGTAACAACTAGTAAGGTCATTCCATATCATCATCATCCAAACATTGTATACATTAAAATAATACAGTATCATACAATACAACACAATAAGATACATTATGAAAATAATACGTAACAACCGGTAAGCTCATTCCATATCATTGTCATTCCTAACATTGTATACATTAAAACAATACAATATCATACAATACAACACAATACGATACATCATGAAACAATACGTAACAACTAGTAAGCTCATTCCATATCATCGTCATCCAAACATTGTATACATTAAAACAATACAGTATCATACAATACAATACAACACAATAAGATACATTATGAAAATAATATGTAACAACCGGTAAGCTCACTCCATATCATTGTCATCCAAACATTGTATACATTAAAACAATACAGTATCATACAATACAACACAATACAATACATCATGAAACAATACGTAACAACCAATAAGCTCATTCCAAATCATTGCCATCCAAACGTTGTATACATTAAAAGAAAACAGTATGATACAATACACCACAATAAGACACATTATGAAATAATACGTAACAACCGAAAAGCTCATTTCATATCATCGTCATCCAAACAATACAGTACGATAAAATACAACACAATAAGACACATCATAAAACAATACTTACACAAGAACCAGTTAGCTCATTCCATATCATTGTCATACTAAAAAACAATCTTTAACTATGAAAAAAAAAAAAAAGTTCAGGGGGGAGGGAAAGAAGCACCTTATCCTTCTCAAATTGTTCTTTGAGAGTGCATTGTGGTCCCAACTCAATCTTATTATGAGTTTCATCTTCTTCCTCATCCTCAGTAGTGTAAAGGGAACTCTCACTCATTTGTCTGCTGACATTTTTCTCACCAGGCTCATGCTCAATCTCAGAATCAGATTCAGCAATAGGTGTTGCAGTTCCCCGTTTACCCTCCTTGTCAGAATGCATAGCTGCTGCTGCTAATTCTTCTTCTTTTTCTCTTTTTTTTTTGGGAATTTCAAACAAACCCCAACAGCCAAAATTCCAAAAAGTACAATTCTTGACAAGAAAAATAACAAAAAGGGGCTGCTTAGTCTTGTTCAGTCAGATAAAGAAAAGCCCGAAACTCAGAGACCCAATAAAAAAGAATCTCTTTTTATTGAAAAACAAGAAAATGGGGTCATAGAAAAATGGTTAGGATGAGTGAAAATGAAGAAAAAAGAATACCAAGAAAACAAATACCCAGAAAGGATAATGCAAGTAAGAAGAAAAAGACAAGAAGAAAAAAACAATAGACACAGAGAGAAATATGGAGAAATAATTGGGGTAATGTGGTGATCCTTGAATTGTTGAGGATTAAATTGAAGAAAATGAGAAATAATAAAAGGAGAGAAAGAAGGAGAAAGGGAATGGTGGTGAGTTCATGAAGGTTTTCTCTACAAGGGATTCCATGAAGGAAAAACAAATTATAATATGGTGGATGATGAGAACCTCCCTTTTGACTTCTTCATATGGAAGAATTAAAATAATACGGTTTTAATTTGTTCGTATGATTTTGACTTATCTTTCATAGAGTTAAAAGAAAATTTAAAAAGATTTTTGAATCATACAGTCGTAAACATGTCATATGAAAAATTGGATTGTTTAATTTGTTTGTTTGATTTTTGACTAAATTAACACAGAAATTAAGAAAATAAATAAGATTTATCCTATGATCTTAAACATGTCACGTGGAAAGTGAGATGTTTCAATTTATTTGTCTTATTTTTGACTAATTAAACATGGAGTTTTAGAAAATTAGAGAATATTTTTGGATCATATGATCTTAAATATTTTAGGTGAAAAGTTAGACGTTTAATTTGTTTGTCTGATTTGACTTACTTCTTAAGAAATTAAAGAAGATTTTTGGTTGGTATGGTAATAACATGCCATGTGAAAAGTGAGACATTTCAATTTGTTTATCTGATTTTGACTTACTTGACACGAAGTGTAAGAAATTAAAGAAAATTTGTGGATCGTATGGTCTTAAATATGTCATGTGAAAAGTGAGAAGTTTCAATTTGTTTGTCTGATTTTAACTTAGTTGACATGGAGTTTAAGAAATTAAAGAAGAATTCTGGATCGTATGATCTTAAACATGTCTTGTAGAAATTGAAACTCTTCAAATTGTTTGTATGATTTTGACTTATTTGATACGGAGTTTAAGAAATTTAAGAAGCTTTTTGGATCATATAATTTTAAACATGTTATGTGAAAAGTCATGTGTTTCAATCTGTTTGTCTAATTTTGACTTGCTTAACACGGAGTTTAAAAAATTAAAGAAAAAGTTTGGATCATATGGTCTTAACTCTTAAGCATGTCATATTTGAAGTATGAATTAAAGAGTTATCAAAAGAAAAAAGATATTTTTTTTAAAAAAAATGGATTAAAAAGAAAAGTAAGACAAATAAACTGAAACGAAGGAAGTAGACATTAAGCTTACACGTTTGAGAATAATGTAAAATGAATTACTCTCTCTGTTTTAATTTATATGTATAATTTTGATTGGACATGTAGTTATATGAGGTAAAGAAGATTTTAAAATTGTCATGTTATCTTAAACTAAAGATAAATAGAATATACCATAATGTCTTCTAATCTTACGATCTTAAATATATTGGGTGAAAAATTGAAATTTAGAAGTTATAAAAAAGAAGAAGAAGAAAGAGACGTTTTTTTTAATAAACAAACTGAAAAAAAGTAAGACAAATAAATTGAACCAGTGAAAATATGTCTCTATATCATATACAACCTTATAAAATAACTTAATCATTAACTATCTTTTAAAATGGTATGTATGTTCAAACATAATTTCAACAAACGTTTTTTTCATATGAACATCCCAAATGAACCTTACTTGGATTGCTTCTAGTTAGATTAATTTTGTATGAATGCAATTTCATTTATCCCTTAGATTATATATGTTGATCGAGAGTTTATCTAATTAGTTTCAAGGTAACTTGTTGTTTGAGGTTAGCTTCTTTTTTCTTTTATGTGATTTCGATTTTTGTATTCGATCGAAACCTCTGATTAAGAGAGTTAAGTTCTAAAAGTTTAAAACCTCCAATCCAAAAAAAGAAAAAGCAATGCCAATGTTAGCGATAGTATAAAATGTTGTAAACATCAAATGTCAAACGACAATTTAATGTTTTGTTGGTAAGAATGAACAACATATAAGCAAACATTAAATTCAAGTCTAACATTATCTTAAAGGGTGATTTTTCAAGGATTATACTTGCACCATTTTTAACGAGAGAAAAATCCATAACTATAGTTTAGACTGTAACTATGAAACATAACTATAATTTGTATATTTATGAAACATAGCTACAATTACTTATCAACGAGTATTAGTTGTATCAACAAAAAAAACGTATTCAGGCTATAAGTATCAAATATATCAGACATATATAGTTATATTAATGAAATAGTTGTATTCGGGCGGCGAGTATCAACTATATCAGGCAGATACAATTGTATCAATGAAAGAGTTGTAACTATATCGGGCAATGGGCAAATATCAACACATACTGTATCAACATCCGAGTATATTGTATATTTGCTACAAAATTCAAATGTAGCTACATTTCATTTTTCTTTTAGGGAATTTTAAACAAATCATGTTGTATTTAGAGCTAATTACATCTTATTTCTACTCTTTTTCAAATTATGAAAAATCATTAAATTTGGTGGAATCCGAATACACTCCAAAACATCCTAATACATCGCGTCTCAATTTCGGATACATTATTTAACGTCTCGATATATCGCGTCTCTATTTGGATACATTACTCAACGTCCCGATACATCGCGTATAGTGATGTATCCGATCAATACATCGCGTAAATTGATATATCCAAGAATAGAAGAGAGTAGAGATTTTTGTAATTTTTTCAAATAGTAGAAATTTTTAGAGAATATAGTAAAATAAGTTGTGTATTTAGGTAATTATTGGAGTGACATTTGCCTAAATCAGCCCATATATTCGTTTATGGCCCATTATTAGCCCAATAAGAAGAACAAAACATCTTTCTCCAAAATTAGCTGAGCAAAAGATCCGAAGAGAGAAATCCCAATCCCAAATTCGATCGAAAGAGAAAGAGAGAGATCTATCGAAGGCGAAAATGGCGGAAGATTTGGTATTGGATACAGCCATTAGAGACTGGGTATTGATTCCATTATCAGTGGTTATGGTTCTAATTGGAGTACTTCGTTACTTTGTCTCAAAGCTTATGAAGGGTTCTTCTCAAATACCTGATCCTAAAATCGTCAAAGAAGGGTTCTTTTCTAAGCTCTTTCTATTGGGTTTTAACGAATTTTTGTTTTTGTTTTTGTCCTGCTGAATTTGTTAAGTTTTTTTATTTCAGGCAAGTGATAATTAGGGCAAGGAATTTGAGAGCTGGGGCTAATTATATTCCAGCTAAATCGTTTCGTGCAAGGAAAGCTTATTACAGCAATGAGGTTCAACTTTGTAATTAACGAAATATTTGTAGTTTATTTGCTTGCTTAGTGAAGAAGATTGTTTGATATTGATATTTCTATAAGCTTGACTGTAGAAATTAGGAATTCATCCCACAAGTTGAACAGGGTTATTTTTTCTTAAAATGAATAAAGCATGATAAGATGGTGGAAAAGTTTTAAAGTTGAGATAAGGATGGATTGGAACTTTGATAACTTGGGGAAGATGAGAGGTAGTAGGAGAGAGATACAGAAATCTGAAAAGAGTGGTAAAGGAGGGTGCTTGCTAAAACTGAACCAAGATGGTTGATGCAAGTAATCCATTGCCCTTTTGGTTTTTGGGCTATGGAATCAAACATGAGAAGCTCTCAAGGTCTTTTTTCTATTACATGTGTTGTAGCAGCCTCTTATAAATGCATAGATGTAGTACTGAATGCTCCTATCCTGATCTGATTGTTTTAGTTTGACTCGTACCTAAATCAAGCCAAAGCTTGAATTATAGTGTTTCTGGAGGAAAACAGATTGAAAACCTGCTATAAAGGCCTCCTTTTTTACAAGTTTGAGGTGTTATCTGGATAAAATTTGGTTCTGCTTGATTTTTGAGGTAGTATGATGCTTAACAACTGATGATTAGTTGATGAGAAAGATTCTTAGTGAGGAGCATGAACACCATTTTGGAAAGATCACATTAGACTGTAGAAGTATATGCAAATTATCTTTTCCGGGACAGGGGGAGCATCAGCAAAGGTTGAGTCTGCCAGTTTGGACATGATTCTGCCTTTTGTTGTTTGATAGAGTGTTTCAGGCTTCCTTTACTACACTTACCTCTTGTTGGCCTAGTAGTTAAGATGCAGAAGAGTTGTACAACAAGGAGGTTAAATAGTTGGATTACTAATTTACTAGTGAACACTAGCTAATTACCACCTAGAATGATGATAAGGTACTTTAAGTGAAGAATATGGAAGCTAGTAATTGTTGATTGGTGGAGTGAAGGTGAACATGATATAGAAAAGTTCAACTAAAGTGACCGCAAGCATGTCTATGTTCAACACTGAAGTTTATTTGGTTGAATTTGAATGTCTTTTGTAATTGATGCAAAGAGACTGGTAGAAACACTGTCGCATGCACAAATTTTGAAAAAATAGGGGGACATGGTTTGTATATGAGTAGAATTTTGTATTTATTTATGTGAACTTCTTTATTATAATATATTCAAAGTAGTTACTAAAATACATATAGGTATTTACACCATCAATTTAAATTGTTGTAAGCTACTAAAAGAAAATCGTTCAGCATCACATTGCAAAAAGAACATCAACATCTATGCAATACTTAAACATATTGATAGAGGCTTCTCATACTTCTCTTTTCAAGGGAATCGAAAGGGTTGGTCAAATAAGGGAACTGGCGATTCAACTTTATCGTAAGCTGACTATACTTTAAAATAATTTTGTTGGTGTCCCATTGGATGACATGATCAATTGTGCTTTAAGAAGTAAAAGAATAATTAGGAACTGGCACCAAGTGTCTGAGTGTTGTATACCATTTGTGTTCAACTTGAATAACTAAATAGGTTGGTATATGAGGTTTTTTATTTAAGAAAATAAATAAACCTGAAAATACAACTATTGTCCAGTAGTTCACTTGTCAGTAATTACATGGTACTAGCTGTAAGAACATGTTGTTTTGTTTGAATCCATTGATGGAGGGCCTTAGGTTTCTTAGGAACAAATAGTTTACAAATATTACGTATGAGAATGCAGGAAAATGGATTACTCCATGTTCCCAAGGGCCAAGCTGCGAATCCACAGGCGCAAATGTTCTCTGACCCAAACATGGCTATGGATATGATGAAGAAGAATTTGTCAATGATAATCCCTCAGGTATTATATTACTAATTCATAAGCTAAGATATTTTTCATAATAATCGATTGAATGTTGATGATATATAATAATTTGTGAATCTAACTACTTTCTTGTGTATTCTCCATCTTGCCAGACTCTTACATTTGCATGGGTCAACTTCTTCTTCTCTGGGTTTGTAGCAGGTATTCCTTTTCCCAAGATTTGAATTCCTTATTTTCTTTGTCAATATTAAAATCTCGATTGCATAGTGCATTCTTCTCTTGAACGTGAAACTTTATATTATGTTTTCCTTCTTATATTAACTCACATATATTCGGGTGTTGTTTCAGCGAAGATACCTTTTCCATTAACTCAGAGGTTCAGGGCCATGTTGCAAAATGGCATTGATCTAAGCACAGTTGATGTCAGTTACGTCAGCAGTCGTTCATGGTAAACATTAGCATTCATGACTTAATTTTAATCTTCTAAAGTACTTGTGTTTTTAAAGCTACGTTCTGTAATAGGCAACGCCCTGTATCTTATACTTTCTATGGAACTGGTCAGGTATTTTCTCAATCTGTTCGGATTAAGGGGTTTGTTCAGCCTCATTCTCGGAGAAGAAAATGGTCAGTAGTCTTTGTAGATGTTTGTGTAATTTCTTTTTTCGCAAGTAAATGTCAAGAGTCGAGACGTGGCCAATAATTTCTGTTTTTAATGTATATTGAAAAGTTTTGATTCCAGAGAACCATTCACTTGGTTACTATTTATATCGATATTTGATACAGCAACTGATGATACTCAACGCATGATGCAAATGAGCGGATTTGGTATGGACCCCAGCAAGGTAAAATTCTCTTAGGCTAGCTGCTTGTAATCAAATTTCTCCATTGATATTCTGCACACATTATGTTAATCAAGACCTAACTAACTTTCGTATTCTCACCTTAAAATGTTAGCATTTTGTGCTTAGTTCTTAAAGAGCTCCCTTTGGGACCAAGAAATATTTAGTTCGTATCAGCCCTTCTTCGTCCTTAGTTTTTCCCCGTTGCATTTTCTCTGCCACCCTGAAACTAGATTTCTTTTGATCAAGTAGTAAAGGAAATAGTTTGTCGGTGGAGAAGGAAAGGGGGCATCCTTTTGACTTGAACTCATTACGGAGACATTGGTCCTGACAAAATCTTGAATCTATCCTTATATGTCTAACTTCACTGAGTAGCACCTTGGCTAATGGATATTACGCCGCTAGCTATTTGAAATCTATCACAGCTGAGCAGGACCAGGAAAACTAATCATTCGACGATGTCTGTTTTGTGAACAAATTGCACTTCTCCTATTCTATCTTGCTCTGCGTTTATAGATGTTAATTTTCTTCTACAGACTTTGGGAGCAGAAAAGGATGGATTAGATATCGTTCAGCATGATTGGGTACTACCTAAATTTGAGCAGCGAGCTGAATCAGTCTTGCGGAAACTTGTGAAATGAGGATCTTCTTTGGCGTTATTTCGTATTTGGATATGCAGCATTTTGCTTGCTGATCGAGCTTCTTCTCAATGCATGTGGTCATCGTTGCTGAAGACGGTATACATTGTTCAAAAGCCAAGATGCTTGTCATAGTAACTTTTGTTTTCTCTTTGACCAAAGTTGGTGAATTTGCTGCCACTTTCATGTAGTAATAGTTTTGAAATTTCTCAAACTCTATAATTTTGGATGCAAGTTAGTAACTGTAAGCTTTGGTGAATTAACCATTTTGGTTGTGATTTATGATATTTTCCTACTAGAGACCACATTGAATTTCTGCAAATGTTAAAATTGTGAACTTAAAACTGACTTTTTGTTATTCCTACTATGACTCCATTTTTGTTGCATGGTTGCTTAGACGTTGATATCCGTGCCTACTTCATCGGAACTATCATGATCATAGTTGTCCTCATTGGAATCAAAATCTTTAGTTAGATCACTATTGTGTGTATGTATGTGTATTCGATACAATACAAAACACTCGTGTTATTTGCCATAGGTTCACCATATGAGGACTCATTGGAATAGTTCTGGTTAATTCTGGGCTAGACATTGAGCTATATGTTCATTTGTCTTTAATTTATTATAATGATGTTTGAATCAATTTGTGTGTATCTCAACTGTCCAACAAATACATGCTTACTTCCTAGTTCCTGCTAATATAAATAACGAATAATTCTACGTATCAAAGACCTAAATAGATAGGAAGAAATTACTCAATATTTTTTCCGTTCGAGGCCTCGTGATTTTCCTCCTTGACATACTATGGTTTATGATTTATCATCCAAGAAACTTTAAAATGCTTTCCAAGAAGGGTTTATTTTACCCGACTCTCTTCGGCCCCATACTTTTTTAATTTCGAATGAAAATAAAAAGTGTCTTCTTTCAACAAGCACCTATACCTATTAAAAACCGAAAGTTTACCAAACAAACAAGAGTCTCTTTCTATCATATTAGTTAAGCGCTAACAAGGATGAAAACTAATGAAAAAGAAGCACCAACTTTCATGCAATTGCTAAATTCGATTGGGACTAAGGCTGGGCACCGGACCGGATTGTATCGGTACTTGTCCGGTACCATTCCGGTCCGGTAGTTTACGGAATGGAATGGGACACCGTGAAATGGTACTCAGGACGGAACGAAATCACAATTTCATCCCGATAATTACGGTCCGGTTGATCCCAGTATATTCCGGTTTCGTTTCGATCCGGTCCGGTAATTCGGTTAATTATTTTTTATTAATTAATTTATATTTTATAATTTATATATAGGCTTATTTTCAAAAGAATTATTTTTTTGGATTGGATTGATATTTTTTTAATTTGCGTCATTGTCTTATCCTTTTTTTTTTAATTTTTTAAAATTACAAACTTAAGTTATTTAAATTACAAGTTACAAGTAGAACTTATAACATATTAATAAGTAATAACTTATCAACTTCAAAAGATTCAAAATTTCAAATCTTGAAAAGTTAAGCTCAAAAGCTTTAAAAAAAAAACTTTATTAAACTTAAACTTGCAAATTTAAAAAGTAAAAAATTAAAAAAATATCTTTAAAAATAAACTTAAGTAAAATTACATTATAAGTTTCAAAATAATTAATTTAAACTTAGAAAAATAAATAAACATTCATATTTTTGTATTTCAAAAAATCAAAATTACTAAAAAAATATATATTATTTTTTGAAATATGTGTCGTCCCGTTTATCCCATCCCGTTCCATTTCAGTCCGTTCCGGTTCCTGTCCAGTATATAGTGGGACGGGACGGAACCTACTATCCATCCAGATAATTCTGGTCTGGCTCATCCCGGTACCAGTCTGATCCGATGCCGTTTCGTTCCGGTCCGGTGGTTCCGATCCGGTCCGGTGCCCAGCCTTAAATTTGGGACTGATCGTAGTTGTGTAGACGACAAAATTTAATTGGAATTAATTGTATATACACCGATCAAATTTTGATCAGGATTGAAACGTAATTATTATTGTATTTGGACTAAAGCATAGTTATATATAATCGAATCAACCAAGTTTAATTGGAATTGAGGCATATTTATCTATAAACAAATTTTATTGAGATCGTGATGTAGTTGTTGTTGTTATTATTATTATTATATGTATCTAATAAGTATATAAACAAACTTAATTTATAGAATTTTTTATTTTTTTTTGTAAAAGAGACATTCTAAAACATTTTAAGAAATCTAAAATCATTATAATAGTACAGATATTTAAAAGTTGATTTTTGAAATTATAATTATTCAAGGAGTATATTTTTCTTTTATGATACTTGGTAGTTGGTACATATTTTTAAATTATAAAAATCTTTAGTGTTCTACCTAAAATTATCATTATCATCGAATACTTGCTACAATTTTGCACCCTTAATCTATGTACTCCTTTTGCCCTAATTTATGTGACATTTTTTTTATTTTTCGAAAGTCAAACAATTTAAGTTTATCCGGGAGTTTGTGCATGGAATTTTCATTTTTTAAAATGAAATTTATATATTTGTAAACTGCGTAACAAGTGCTATAAGTCACAATAAATGATAATTCAAAATGTTTAAAAGATCTATGAAAAATTTACGGTCAAAGATAGACTTGTTTGAATATCAAAATTTGAAAAATGCCACATAAAATGGGACGGAGAGAGTACCATTTATGATTTACACACTATTTGTCTTAATTTTTATAATTTCCCCCTAGTTTACTCGATCAGTTCATATTTTCATTTAACCACTTCTGTTAATCACAAAAAAAAATTCATCGTTATCAAGAGTCTAAAAAGAATAATTTCATAATAAAGCGTAAGTCATCGATTTAAATCTAACTTTTGCAATTATATCATCAATCTTTAATTACATAATAAATAAGACTAGAATTATATATATTTTTTTAAAATTTAAAAGATAAAGTGTTTTAGTCTATTTAAATAATTCTAAAAGAAGTAGTAATAATGAAATTTAGATTTTAGGGATCATAGATCTAGGTGGCAATGAATAATTCCAGCGTGGCAAATATGGCAAGTGGGGCCCAAGGCCCACGAGATTTATACCTGAAAAGGCATCTAAGGGACCCACTTGATCTAAAGCATCTTTAGAATGGGCGGTTTGATGGGTCCCACATTGTTATATGTACTTTATTATAAAATATTTAATAAAAATAAAAGTTGCCACGTCAGATTATTCATGTTGTTTTTGCATAGTCCAAATAGGACCATGTTATGCGCGGAATTTAGGAAAGGATCGAATCACAAGAGTTTTATGTTGTTTTCCTGGGAAATTGTGATTATGTGCGAGATTCAGGAGAGCGTCACATTTACGCTGTTTGAACTTGGGAAATTGTGATCGTGTGCGAGATTCAGGAAAGTATCGTGTCACGAGAATTTTAAGTTGTTTTCACAGTTTGAACATGTGAGGTTCTGACCTCTTCTCACATGTCATTAATTCTATCAGTTACATCAGAGCTCTTCCAGGAGGAATCCTAGAATTTTGTCTGTTTTCTAGGTTTGGAAAAGCGTGAATTCTTAAGAGCGTTTAGTTTAATTCTATAATTAAAGTAAAAAAAAATACTTAATTATTTTGAAATTAGGGGCAATGTTGTAAAAACCTACTGTTTAACGTCATTCCACTTTTAAAAAATCAATAAATGCAAAATACTAGGTGATTTTTTATCTATTCAAACTACGATACACAATGTAACTCAATATCCTCGATATCAATACGTATAATTAATTGAGATGCGTGTAAATTAATTCAGATCCCGACGAGTTAAGAAGTGTGGGGTTGTTAATGATCACAATTTGTGAGTGGGGGTTGAATAAGCGCCGGCCTAGTGCCCCCTCTTAACGTTAATGTCCGTTTTCCCCAATATGAATCTTTAACATGGACGTATACAATATGATAATGACATGAACGTTTCAACTTCTAATAATTTTTTTAATAATTTTATTTGAATTTTAAATTTTTGTGTTTGTTTTCATTCGTCGGTTAATTAGGTTGTTAAGTTAATTACATAAATGTATCATTTTTTTAACTATAAGCATTTTCATCTAAATAATCCGCAAAATATCAGATGTTTTTTACTTGAGACTGATGCATAAAATTAAAGAAATATGATATATATAGAGTTTTGTGATTAGCTTAACTACCTAGTTAATAGACAAATGAAAACATTTACAATTTTTTCTTATGAAATTTGAATCTAAAGTGTCTAATTGAAACAACTTATTAAGAATAATTGAAATATTCAAATGGAACATGACTTATTTTGAACGCTTAAATGAAATATCTTGACAAATTTAATAGGCTGGCGATGAATTAAGCTTTTATTTATTTACTTTTAATTAGGTGGTAAGAGGGTGAATGATTGTTGCATGCCGTAGACGAAGGGTTGGTAGTAATTTAGTTTGCATGGCTTTTCATGATGGCCAACACTTTCCATGATCCAATAATACTCATAGAAAATTGCATCAAGATAACTTTTTTCCCATATATATATATATACACCCAATGTAGTCCCGATCTAGGGAAGGTAAAGTGTACGCTGATCTTACTTCTACTTCAGAGGTGAAGGAGAGATGTTTCCAATAGACCATTGGTTCAAAACGAAAACAGTCTAGAAAAAGACATAATGAAAATACAATATACAACAGATAGTAACAAAACAATAATTAGGAACGTAATAGTAATACTACAAACTACACAAAATAATAGATAGTCACAGAAATCGACAAACAAGAAACTTCAAGAGTAGTTCTACGACTACTAGTAAGTGCAACAAGATAAAACACTCTTATACCTACTAGTATGGACACACTCCTATCTTCCTATCTAAGGTCATGTTTTTTATAAGCTGCAATTGTATTATATTATGTCTAATCACATCTCCTCAGTACTTCTTAGGCCTACCTCTTCTTCTGAAATCATCCATAACCAACCTCTTACATCTCCGCACTGGGATATCTGGACATGTCTAAACCTTCTCAAATGTAAAATTTTATGCATATAAAGTACTTTTTTTTTAACATACATGTAAGGTTTGATCAAAATTATTGAATTCTATTAAATTCACCGACTAACCAAATTGCAGCAAAACCAAATAAACAAAAAAAAAGTACTATGTAACTAGTGTAATTATAATTAATTAGAAGAACATGAAAGCATGATAGTTCTACAGTCACCTACATACTAGACTCTGCACAAAACACAATAATTCAATTCAAGAAAAAGATATGATAGTTGTTATAACAAATGGCCTCCAACACCATGTGGATTTTCCATTTCCAATAAATCATACAACATGGGTTTACACTCTCTAAAAACAAAAATAAAAATGAGCGATGAATTATCAAAAAATCTTATTTAACGATAAGGTATATTTACTAACAAATTAACAATGAATTCATAGCTAATTTTTCTTCAAAATGAATGTCGTAACTAAGTGTAAGCGTGTGTGCCAAAACTAAGTGTAAATCAAGTTAGATATACATTTCAAAACTCATAACGTTTAAATTCTTGATCAATAGAATATTTTTTGAGATAAATGGATCAATTATTCAATAATATCCGCGAAAAGGAAGACTCTCATCTTAATTATTATTATTTTTAAAAAGAAAAAAACAAGTATTATTGAGTTGTTTGATAGTACTAATTAATACTACTTTTTTCTTTTCTTTTTAGTCTATTTTATTTTTTTTATAACGGTTAATTTCAACTTTCCATTTAACATGTTTAAGTTCATAAGATTAAAAGACATTTTGTACATTTTACCTGATTTAAATATTTTCTTTATTTTTTAAAATTTTGTAACAAGTCAAAACCAGATAAATAAATTGAAACGAGGGAAGTAATATACTTTTTTTGTTTCTTATCCGGTGTTTGATACTCACATTGAAGCTCGATTAAATCCAAATTTACGTAGAAAAATTCCACATTAAAGAGTAAAGCGCTCTCTAACAAAAGGCGACTCCGTACAAAATAATATACTTTTATATGTATAGTAAAGAATAGTAAAAAGAATAAAAACATTAACAACTAGACATGCAAAATTTGTCCTAGCATTTTTATGTCAAGTTGATGTGAGATGTCATTTTTGTATATCCCTCAATATTCTCCTTTTCACTTTTTTTTTTTTTTTATATTAATTTCATTAAATATTGTACATTTTATTTCCCTATAAATAGCTCTCTCAATTGTTCATTTCTCATCACCATTCTTACTATCAAAAACACTTTTGCTCCCTTTTTTCATCTTTTCATTTTCTTCATATCTTATTAGTTTCAATTTTAATTTCAAAAAATGGCCACTGTTGAGGTACATTTTTCTCTAGTCATTGTTTTTTATTGTTTTCAATTTATATGATCTTTTATCTTGTATGATTAAATCGATTTGATTTTGATTTCATTCGAGCATTGGATCTCCTATCTCATCTCAATACCACGCGCTATTTTCTATGTGTTCTAGTTAGAAGTGGAATCAGGATTTAAAGTTTACGAGTTTGCTTGAGTTCACAAATTAAATAATAGTAGCACATATTCAATGAATTTCCTAATATAAATACAAAGTCTAAAGCTACTGAGTTCGTCAAAACTCGTATTTAATACCTGATCTTAATATGTACTCACCATTGCATTTCATGTCAATGCTAGTTGTCCTGCTTCTATTTTTCACTGCGTTTATTTTTTGGTTATGAAGGTTCAATCCACACCAGCAACAGAAGTAGGAACTGTTCCAGCTGAAATCGAGGCGAAAATCACACCAGAGACAATCAAAATTGAGGAAGTAGCCCCCGTTGCAGAAGAAACAGCACCAGCACCAGCAGAAGAAACCGCATTAGTTGAAGAAAAAGCGGTCCCTACTGTGGAAGACACCGTGATCGAATCAGCACCAGCACCAACACCAGCACCTGAAGAAGAGAAATCAGCCCCAGCTGTTGAGAAAGCAGATGCTGAAGAGAAAACAGAGGACTCTGTTTTAACAGAGGAAACAGTGGCTGCAGAGCCAGAAGTTGTTGGTAAGATAAAAATATTTTTATTTTTTATAAAATTAGCTTTATGATTAGTTATTAAATTAAATATTTGTTTTTGTTTGCGGGTCAAGCCTTTAAGTTGTTTAAGTAGATTTGATCCGGGGGCACCAGGCAATGGATACTGTTCTCACACCCGAGCATGCAGATGTGTTTCTGTTTCGTAGGATAGAAAAAGACTTGTTTAATCCTGCAGAAACTTTCACATTGTTAAATAGGACAATGTTTTACTCATATTTATATTTATTCATAATAAATAAATAAATACAATGTTCAATATTCTTGTTGTTTTTTGCAACAGATGATGAAAAAGTTGAAGTGAAGACTGAGGCAAAAGAAGAAGAAAAAGTTGTTGATGAACCATCTGTTGAACTAGTTGAGAAGACTGAAGAGTAAAATTGATTTTGACTCTTTTTATGATGTAATGGTTGGTGAATAATGTGGGGGGTGGGGTGGGGTGGGGTGGGGGTTATATTTTAAGTTAAGGTTTTATATATTTATTATTAGTACTATTTAGTATGATCACTAGAATGAAGGAATATGTTTGTTGTAATGCATATATCCTTGTGTCTTTGGTCTATGGTTTGCCCCCCCCCCCCCCCCCCCTTGAGTCTGTCTTTGAATAATAAAAGGATTAGTATATCTTTTTGCCTATTTATGTTTTTTCTTCTCTTTTCTTTCTAATATCGGTGATATCCAGATCAACTTGTTTTATTTTGATTATTCTAAAGATTATTTACGAGCTTTCCTCAGTATATGTTTTGGGTGATTCTACTCACCAAGAATTTAATAAATGAGTGGAGATCATTTACAATCTCTAAAATTTTCATGACTATTCGCTATTAACTCACATCCTTAAATGCTAGATAATGCTTCTTTAAGAAAAATGATCGGATTTCTCATTCCTTAATCGTTTACGGAAAGTTGAGAACCGGGTGTATACTCTACTCACGGCAAATAATAACTCTATTCAAGATGTATAACGCAGTTTGTAGAATATTTTCATACATTAAGGTTCACCTTGAATAACTTGTTTTGTTGTTATAATTAAACTATCTTTGACGCTAAATTGTGACCTTCTACCTCTATACTTTAAATTAATTAGAGGCTACGATTAAATAATTGAAATTTCTCAATTCTTTTAAAATAATGGTTAAACACTCTCCTCCCAATATAAAATAAAATAAAATTATAGTACCAATAACTACTCTTCAATCACAAGAAAGTCAAAATTGATTATAAGAATCTTTATTTATCAAATTGTTCTAATGAGCACAACTCAATATATTACATACAAATAAAAACTACAAAGCATCTGAAAGTTGATAACGGAACATGACCAAATCATCTTAAGCGATCTCTTATTTTATCTTTCACGTGCTACTTACAAACAATACCTTTTGTCGTGGGTCATTTTTTTTATCTTAGTATACTCGTATGTTTATCTTAACATTCATATTCATACAACACTCATCTTGTGGATATATTGAATACTATAGCATCCCAAGAACCTCATTATATGCATCTCTCTATCATATATGATATGGTATAATATAACATTCTCATAGCATCCCAAGAACATCATTATATGCATCTCTCTATCATATATGATATGGTATAATATAACATTCTCATAGCACTTCTACATTTCAACTATGGTATTTTGATTTTGTGTAATATATCCACTTGTCGTACCACTCTCTCGAAACATAAAGTCTGGATATCTGAAAATAAGTTAATACCTAATCTCTCTTTCTCCCCGATCTCGTTGGACCATTTGTATCTATATGCCTTAGGATTTCGATTCATGGATCTCTAGATTCATGAAATCAAAATAAAAGGCTCGAACCATTTCTTCTAATAAAAAAAAGAAGAGAAAAACCCAACTACTAATACCATTCTCCACAAGTTGGCTATGTATGGTTCCAAGAGAGGTAGACTAAAGAAGTAATGGAGAGAGGTAATTAAATCGGATATGACGCAACTTCAACTTACTGAGGACATGATCTTAGATAGGAGATTATGAGGGACACACATGCATTAGGGTAGAAGGTTAAGTAGATAGTTAACATTGTCCCGCTTATTTCCTTGTGCCGTAAATCTACCGAAAATAAATAGTCTCTCTATCTACCTCCAAGATAGAGGTTAGATCTTCGTACACTCTACCTTCCCAGTCCCTACACCTAGTGGGATTACCCTATGTATGTTGTTGATGTAGTACCATTCTTCACAGATTAGTGACATTGAGTCCAGAGGGTGTCTGGCATATCATACCATTCTTCACAGATTAGTGACATTGAGTCCAGAGGGTGTCTGGCATATCAAAAAAAGTTGATGATTTCAACCATAAAAGAAGTGAAATGCCAAACAAATCTGTACTCAATACAAATATAATACATTTGCTAATCTAACTCAAAGGAGAAGGCAATATTACAATCACTTCCCAAGGCATGCTCTTTTTAGCATGACAAAGATTGAAAATAAACCCTAAGCTTTACAAATATAAACAACAATCACACATGAAGAAACATAATTAGAAGTTAAAAGAAAAAACTTGACCCTTCTTACTTTTTTTTATTAACAGATATTATACCTGTATAAAAGTTAAATTAAGGTGAGAATAAACTACAACCTTCCACCATTTAAACCAACTAGAAAAACCTTACCAAAGTCAAGTTCCAGATAGGAGCAGCTATACATATGTACAAGTTGATTACACAACTTATGTGCAGTCTGATTCAGGTCCAAAAAGATCGATGATGTCACCACGTACCAAAGCTGCAACCGACATGCTCTTGGGTGATAATGTGAAGTCGATCTTGCATGACATCCATGGATGGATAAGGAGGAAAGCATAGGCGGAAGAAGCATGTGTGTGAAGAAGGCAAACGATCATTTGACTCTCTGGTTTTGTAGATGTAAAGCCTAGAGGCCAAACCTCCAAAACCCTCGACGGGAAGATACTTTATCGAAGTCCAAAAGAAGAGGAGAACCTTTCTTTGCTCAGCTGACATGCACCCAACAATCTGCAGGAATGAAAGAATACAAATTTTAAATTGGTATGAATCAAATCTCAGAAACCGAGGTTCATCCTCATAATATTCGAAGTAGTAACAACCAAGTCCCCAAGTCCACCTTAGGAACAATTAGGTAATCCAGGACTTATATCCAATGACCACCAGATACTTTGTTTGCTTGCTTTCTCCACCTGTCTTTTACAGAAAATTGCAGTAATCCGAGCCCCAGGAGCATGTTAAAATGGATCCTTGCGTTGCTTATTACCCAATTCATATTCACAGAAAGTGAAATGCAAAGACACGACAATACTAAATGCAAAAGGTGGGTAGCTCTAGATGTGCATGCATGCTCAAACTATCGATTTGTCGGAGCAGAATAAATAAGACTTATCTTATGACACTGTTCAACTTGTTTGGTTATCTACTTGAACAAAACTTTGCACCTCTCAACAGAAAAATCCTTTCTTAAGTTTTGTAGAATGACAGATGAGGTGACATAATATCTCCATGATGACTATAGATGATCAAAATCAAAAGATTGCAACCTCTCCAAACAGCAAAACCGACAGCAGGGTAAAGCTTTTTAGAGTTGCTTTCGTGGATAAATTCCTCTACCCAGAATCAAAGCATTTAGTTTTTAGCCTGCAAAAAGCTCTTCACAGAAACCAACAGTTCTTCATTGTTAATTCTTATTCCACCTACAAATATGATAAAGGTGTGAGCCAAGGGAGGCAACAGGCCCACATCCTAATATTAGCCTCTAAATTTGCTCCGTGCTGGAATTTCTGGAGAAAAAAAAGATAAACCAATTCTAAAAAGTAACTGTTTCTCTCTATCCAAGCATTGAGCAATCAAAGAAGACTACGAACAATTGTTTATGGAACTTTTTGTTCGTTTTCCATTACCTCCTCATACTCAAGCATCAAAGAACTATCAAAGGGTATCATTTTTACCATCCTAGTATAGACTAGATAGAGAATATCATAGAGCTTAAAATCATAGTTAAATCATATTTTTAGAGTAAAAAGGACGACAACCCCTCTAGATTGCCTATATTGGATATCCCTCACCCTTATTTTTTTTTAAAAAAAACAGGTGATTTCTTCCTTGTTGTCCTAGCCTTTGGGAACATAGCTACGTGTTGCTGGCAGGTATCCCATGAAATTAGTCGAGATGCGCACAAATTGGCCCGGGCACATGGTTATTAAACATATATATATATATAAGCTTGTATTCTCTCTATTAATAATAAACACAAAGATTTGCACATTGAAAATTACGTTTATTGGCACATGTAGGCAATCATCATTTTTTGCATGTATAAGTTGTAAGATGGACTAAATTTGTTTCGACGTTGGATCTTGCTTTCTCTTTCACAGCCTTCAATTATTAAGCACAAAGGGCATATTGGCCATAGCATACTCACTTGCACACTTTTTAGCAGAAGGGTCTAACAAAGGTGTCACTTAGTTTCACAAAGCGGTTAGGTATCTGTAACTTAAGTGGTCTAGCAAGGGTGTCCCTGTAGCTTATCCTAATATTAATTAAGTTTATTATATTATATGTCAAATAGAATTTGCTAAGAAACTACAGAAGTGAAAACAAACAGTGTAGTTTCAAGCAAATTATCTAGTGATATAAATAGGCATAAAAGTGAAACAGGCTCTTCCTTAATGTTTCTCCTTCAACAGTATCCATTTGATTCAGAATCTCTCAGGAAAACCAAAAAAGAAATATTAGGAAGGTACAGTCCCTCATCCCTACCAGGGAAAAAAAAATCTCCCTTCTCAGAAAAGAAGTAAACACATAAAGAGAAGAAAGAAGAAAATATAGATTTTTGCCTGGAGCAATAGCTTTGAAAAGAATCAAGCTTCTATACAGAATGTTAACAGAGGAAAAACTGACATGAAACAAAAGAAATGAAGTCTCCAAATAAAGGAAATGTACAGACTGCAAGACTAGAAACAGAACATACCTTCCAAAACCAAGATATTTGAGGATCACTTTCTTTATAGCCATTATAATCAGTATGTGCTTTCCAGTCTTCCACAGAAACAGCAGTTTCACTCCCGTGGAGCATCCAATCAAGATCTTCAAGATCTAAGCTCTGGAAAAAGGATTTCTGGAGCCTTACGGTAGTTATAATGTCAGCAAAACCTTGAGTAAAATGAGCTACCTGCTCAGCAATGGATGTGACAAAGCGGTGCTGAATAAGAAGCTCAACATACTGCTTCCTATTTTTACTATTCACCATGGTACTTTTCCCATTAGGGCACAGCTCGACAACCTTCCTGGATCCTAACTCTTCTACTTCACGAACAAATGTCAAACCAAGAGTATCTTGATCTACCATCTCCGGATCCATCTCCAATATCTGCCTGCAGCTGCTGTACAAGAATGGATCTGCATCCCTTATGTCATCCAAGGAAATACTCTTGCCCGACAATTGTAAGAAGAACACGCGGTCAAAGACAATGCCAACTTGTATTTTATGCATTAAGGCCAAAGCAATTACCCTGCCAGAGAAGCTAAAATACTCAAGGTGCAATGGGTCCACCTTCGACGCTGCAATACGATGTAGAATGTCAATAAGGCCCCAATAATAAGAGTAGTATCAGTGTCTTGCAAAATAAAAAAATTGTTCCAAACAAAACATAGGCATTGCAAGTTCATCCAAATAAATGGAAACAATGATGATGAATGAAAATTGTCAGCTTGTCTAACCACGTATCTCAAAAAGAAAAGAAAATGATACTATGACTTGGAAGTACTCCATATATAGTGCAATACAAAGAAAAGTGGACCATGAATTTCTAACTTTGTCTAAGAAAGTTTGCTGGCTAAGGATCAGCGTGGTCATCCATCAGCCAGAATGTTGAACTCTATATCAGTGTTTCCCAGCATTTATCTGATTCCCCGCAGAAGACAACCAGATGGGGACTTCAGAAGAAAATCACGAAGAGGACAAGAGTATTTAAATCAAGAAAACAAAATAATATTTAGATATTGCATATTAGAATACCTACCACTAACTGATTTGGGATTGGTGCAATTGATTGTGCCAAAATAGCTGAATCTCCTTAAGTTTAAATGAAAATAATTATGAGCTACACATTAAATACTGGAATCTTTTAGTTTCTCTGCACAGATAGGGACCTGGACAGGCAGGAGAAGCCCTGATCCCACCTTCAAATATTTGGAAAATGATACATTGGTTATCAATCAGCAATTGTTGAAGATAATTCAAACCTAATGTAGGTCAAAATTGCTAAAAAAAGAGGGGGGAAATACTATGAACAAAGATTAGAAGATTCTAAATTAAGACAACTAGCTCGCCAAGTGAACGTCTAACCCCCTCACTTAAAAAATGTCCACATAGTAACTACCTACCTATTTACATATATAACTAATTTGTGGACTGATGTAAACTTGGTGAATATCTTTACAAGATAATCATTTGATTTTACAAATTTTAATGACTATGTCTCTGGTGTATCTCTTCTCCAACAAAATTAAAGTCGATTTCCTTGTGTTTGGTCCTTCCAAGGAAGGTCGAATTTGATGCAATATGAAGTGCAACTTGACTATCACAGAAGTTTTATCTAACTAGTCCTTGAATTTGATACAATACAAATTGACTTTAAGGATATGGCTACATGATAAGGACGACACAAATGTAAAAGGGACTTAAGTCTAGCAATAAGAGCTCAATTAGTGATGCTTGAGTTATGCACACATCATGGGTTTGAGCCCTACTGCAAATAAAATCTTGGTATTTAAATGGAAAATGGTAGAGGGGTGGGCCCATCATCCATTGAGTTTCAAACCGTGCCACTAGTCCTTGGAGATTTCTCGATTTTTTTTTAAAAAACGTACAAAGGCTTAAGAGCAAATATTGATAACTCAAAAAGATACCAAGATGATGATTACGATAAAAACGAACACTTAATAGCCCTTCAAAGATTATGTAGGGGACACAGTTTTGCAATAAAAGAAGGATTGAATCAGAACTTGTATACCATGACCTTGAGGAGGAGACATAGGAAATGTACGCATAGGATCCATTAGTTGTGGGTCATATACAACCACAAAAAAGTCAATATGGTCAACGGTCAACCTAGGAAGAGGATGTCAAGAATGACCTGAAGAAGATGGCATTGGCAAACATAATGTACCAGACAAATAAGTTGAGGGCAAAAAAGCGATTGGGTTCATGCCTTCATGTGGCTTGAAGCAAAAAGCATGATGAAGCACACACTTCTTTGAAGTAAAGTGTACAAGTTATGCAAGTAAAAATCACCAAACACATATTTATCGTGCAATCTATTAATCAAATTGCAATTAAAATAACTAATTTCAAACATCCAATAAACAATAACAATGATATTCCAACTCATCAAAGTTAAGATTCAAGTAAAGCTACAGTATACTTTCCTTGTAACATGTTTTTGATGGTGGCCAGCATTGAGAATGCTGAAGAATACAACAGTACTAATTCTCAAAAAAAGATTCAAAGAACGGACTGATTTTCATTAGGATAGCCTCACACATCATTGTGTGAAGTCTTACACTTATCTAAAACACACGGCCTAAACCATGAAGCGGTAACCCCTTGATTAATTGCTTCATCGCTTTAAGACACGAAGTGATGACTTCTAATAACACTAAGCAATGGTAATCCTTACTAAATGGATAACAAGAAGGAAATAGACACTTTAGAATAGGTTTCTTCACAGTTCAAATCCCACTCTCAACAGCTTTAGCATTATTCAATTCTCAAAAAGAGAGCAAGGGTCTTTACAGTTCAGTTTTTACATAAAAAGACTAGGAATGCAAGTTCAATTCATTCAATCCACTAGAGCAATGTACAAAGATGTCAAATGCAAATACAATATCCACATATAGAACTTTGAAATCAAATACTAACAAAATGTGAAGATCTGCAAGTTTATATAGAAAAAAATGTCAGATGAATTTAAAATGAAGGCAAGAAAAGCTTACCTGGATTTGGAAAGAACCTTCTGCGGTCATTTGGACAAGCAACAAACAGTGCATTCTGAGGGTTGAAGATTGCTCGACATACCAAGAAAAACCACTCCCTCAAGACACCAGGCCCCGTAGCTTCTTCACTCTTGAACTCCATAAACAAGCCACCACGTAATGACTCAGGATCTGCATGTGCAATGTACTCAAAAGATTCTGAGAGCAACTGAGAGCGGTCAATGAGCATCTCGTGAAGCTCCTCGTACTCGTCCTTCACTTCTGGAAGCATCATCATGGCCAGATACCTCCTCACCTCAAAATTAGTCACTTCCTTGTGCTCCAAAATCCACCGATGATCTTCAGATCGTTTAGCAAATCTAACAATCAGAAAACACAAAGAAACTTTTCTTTGCCTCATTCTATTCCAAAATTCATCCTCCGAGCCCTTATAAAGTTTTGATATTGCATTTATCTCCTTCAGAATTGCAAAATACTGGGACCACCCGGATACAAAAGGCTCACCTTCTCCTTTCTCTTTCAATGCTAAAGATTCTTCCATTTTCTTTAGACATAGCTCTAATTTCTCCAGCAAATCAAAGTAAATATCATGCAAACATTTAATCTGCTGTCTGTAATACAACATCTCAAATCTTTTGCTTTCCTCCTCACTGGTGCCTTCCTCCTGCAACGGGAAAGCGATTGGACTGCAAATCGCTACATGATCCCCTATCAAATTCATGATAGGACCTATAAATGCAGTAAAATCACGCACATCACTCGAAGAAGGCCCCATTGCGGTGTCTGATCCCACACTTGATTCTAAAGCATGTGATAGCTTAGCTGCTAGTTCGCGTACAAATGGGAAAATGTCTTGCAATTCCATTACATCCTTACCATCAGTCTTCTTACTCTCCCAACTTACAACCCCAACAGACTCTACTATACCCCCTAAACTACTCCGACAAAGAGCATATAAAGAATCATCAACACCAGCAGACCTACTAAGCAACTTACAGAATTCTAAAATTATAGGAGCACATTGCGTATATATAGGATTAGGCAAAACAGTCTTACTCGAATTAATAAATTGACGAATCGATTCATCAGCAGTATCTTTGTTCACTTTAGCTTGAGACATATACAGCATCACCAAAGCTGCCGGGGCGCACGAAGATAGGAAAATCTGAAGGTGCTCGGAGGATTTTTCAGTAGCATTTCGAGGTGTCATAGTAAGAAACTCAATCAGTCTAGTCTTTATACGATTCGAAGGGCGAGGATTACCACTCTTACACAGATCAAAAATCTGAGAAACCAAGTCATTTATCAGCTGCCATGCTTGTGGATGCCCTGTGCTCCGCATTCGTCCAACCAATTGCAATCCAGCATCATTTTGAATGTCGCAGCCGGCTAACGTTTGCTCCCACTGTAGCTGCTTCCCTCTGTAGATTAATCTCTGCTCAGTTATGGGCATTCCGGTAATGAACTGGATTTTCTCATGAATTGATTTTACTGAGTCAGTAGACTCAGCTTGAAGCACCAAAGTATTTCCGCCGGATAACAACCTGACAAAAAACTGAAGACGACCCAGAAACCTAGTTGACTGAGTGAACACCGCCGATGAAGATGAAGATGATGATGACGGACGATGTTGCGGCGATGATGAAGCTGAGTCAGAGCTGTTGTTTTGATGATGACGTGGAGGGGAATCGGTGAAAGAGGTAAGGACAGATTGGTCTTTTCTCATCCTGACGGCGGAGTGTACTAAGTATAGTTCCGATGAAACAGCGTCTTCGTCGGCGGCATAATCTTCAAGCTTCCGTTTGGGATTAACGCCGGTCATTGAAATTCCGGGGTTTTACTCCATAGAAGAATCATAACACCAAAATTCACCAAATAAAAAACTAAACCCACTTTTTTTTCTGCTGAGTTCAAAACTTTCCTCAATCAAAACTGAAAACAACAAGAGGACGAAGAAGAAGATGAAGAGGAGAGAGAAAGTGTAGAGAGAGAAAATGGAGAGTGAGAAAAAAAATGTTTGAGAAGAAGAAGAGAAATGAAAGAAAAGAAAAGAAAAAAGCTTTTTGTTACGCTAAGTATTGTGAAATGACCAAAATAGGTTTCCCGCGAGCTACATGCTTTTTCCATTTTCAGTTACTAGCACATAAACATTTGTCTTCCGTTCACTTTTACGTGTTCACTTTAGACTTTACTCATATTTTATTTTATTAATTTTCTATATAAGTTATGACCAATTTTGTTTTTGAGGTTTATAAACTTGATCTCAACCTCTAATTTTAGATATGCACTTAAATTTGTATATTTATCTTATATGACGTTCAGGAGTCACCTTATACTAACAGGGAACTATCTTTGGCGGAAAATTATATTATTTATACATGATTAAAATAATTTTTTATGTATATATAGTAGATATTGAACTCCCTTCGGCTATTTTGGATGTCTATTTCTACAGATTTCGAACCCCCTTATTGAAAATTCTGGCTCCGCCATTGACGACGTTGTATACAGTAATTTGACGGTGTGTTTAATTTTATATAATTTTAAGTGTTTATTTATGTATACTTGAAAATGGAGGACATAAATATCAAATGAAATCAAATAAAAAATTAAAATATATATCTATGTATTTATGCCTTTTTATTATTAGTGAATATAGTTATATTTGGTAATTTGTTCATTAAATTTCTGTATCGAGGTTTTGTAAATCAAATCTGGTAGTACTAATTTTTGATTTGCAATATCTTAGACCTTAATTAATTGAATTAAACATTCCACTTTACAGAATGTTCATTTTCTTAAATAAAAATAATCTAACTTTTTTTACATTGCAAAAAAGTAATAAAAATAAGTTAATCAATATAAGTATGGTGAGATATTCAAAATCTCTTTTCTTGATAGGTTTTTGATTTTATATTTTTGAGAATAAAAGAAAATTATTGAAAACAGCCGCTTATAATGGACTCTATAATATGCAAGTTTGAATTTGGAAATTTTTTGATAGGCTTTTGATTTTATATTTTTGACAATAAAAGAAAATTATTGAAAACAGACGCTTATAATGGACTCTATAATATGCAAGTTTGAATTTGGAGATTTTTTGATAGGTCTTTGATTTTATATTTTTGAGAATAAAAAAATTTATTGAAAGCATCCGCTTATAATGGACTCTATAATATGTTTGAATTTAGTCAAATTTTGATAGTGAAAAATAAAATCTCCTTTTCCCATTGTTGGACTTGTTCACATTAGGGGGCCTTTTGGAACTTTCCACCGACATGCAATCAGACAACACTATTACATATTAAAAAAATGAAGAAAAAAAAAAACTTAACACTCGATATATATGAACCAAAGCAACAAAAGAAAAAAAGGAAAATAACGTGATACAAGGTACATATTTTGTTTTTGATAATTATAATATTCGTGTCAACTTGCGAACCTGAAACGATTCAATTACAATAAGCATTTGATATTTTCGTCATCTAATATGGGTTATTTGAATATTTAATGTTCAAAATTGAAACGGATTGTTTATAATACAAAAACTTTTATTTTCATATATATATAAATTCAAATTTTGAATTTCTAAGGAATTATTAGGTCACAATTTCATATTCATCTTCGTACTGAAAATTTATAACAAAAAGGGTTTTATCTTTTTGTTTTGTTGTTTGAGTCGTTGTTTGACGTAGATTAACGAGTTATATGTATGTATTGCAATGTGAATGTATGGTGCTCGGTCCGTGTAGTTAATAAACAAGGCATTACCCCTTTTTTTGAATCCAAAGTATATTTTTTACAGATCGATCGAGTAAAAAAGGCAGTAGATAAAGAGATTTTGAAAAGAATAGAAATTGATTTTTATATATAATATTACTATTGGCCCCCAAATTTTACTTACATTTCTGCTAGTTGAGTCCTCACTTTTTGTTCAAAGTGCATCTCTCCTTTACACACTCAAAAAGCATAGATGTAAATTATATATGTATTGTATAAGTTAACTAATTAAAGTCAACTCATAAGATTACTTTTCTAAAAGAACTTTTATGCCGATAAGTATTTATTCATCCTTAATACATCAAATATTTTGAATTTAGAATTGTTTTTATTAGAGAATGTTCTACCTTTAATATAATTTTTTTGACACAAATTCAAATTTAATTGAGCTTTAATATGAATGTATTAGGTTAGAAAGCCAAAAAAAAAAAAAAAAAAAAAACATGACTTTAAAAATAGAGCTAGAATTTTAATTATAAATTTGACATAAATTAATTTTAAAAGTGGAGGGGGGACAAAAGAGGTGAAAGGAAGATACCTTTATTATTATTATTATTATTATTATTATTCATTTGAAATTTGATATTCATATTAGAACTGATTAATTCGAATTTGAGCCACATCAAATTTATTTAAGAAAAAAACACTCTTTAAAAATATATTTTTTTATATTCAGAACTCATGCCTAAGATAAAACAATCTTATTCATTCATTCACAATCGATCGTTTTTATGCCAAAGAGATATTTTTTCTACCTTCTTTTCTTCTTCTAGTTTTATTTTCTTCCATTTGCATATTATGCTATCTTACAATTTTCTCTCTTTTTGTTTCTTTTCAAAATGCATGCAATATGTATGAAATTGGGTCATATTATAAGAGTGTTTAATATAATTAAATCTTTTTCTTCTTCTTCTTTTTATCAACCATCTTCTTGAAAAAAATATATATAATAGAATGGAAAATTTGTTATTCAATAGCAAAAGGAGGACAATGGATGGCTAACTCAAAACTCTTTTTGGGTCAAATTTAAGAAATTAAAATTTATTACTAATATCTTGCTTTAAGGAGGAATTTAAGTAAAAATGTAATATAAAAATGAATTAAAAGTTAATTATTAGGTATACAAAACAAAGTATATATGACCAATTGACCATAATAAGTCAAAAGGTAAATGTGAACATGTTCATCCTATATGATATTTTTTCAAAAATATAAAGTTGATTACTATTTTAATCGATTTATTATATAGCAAGTCGATAAAGTAAGGTTTAATTGCTACTTGGAGCCCAAGATATAACATTTATCTATATTGATGTACTAACAAAGGATTTTTAACCTGGGATATATTTAGGAGAAACTATGTAATTGAACATATTTCACGATCATATATATTATTATTATTTATATTTTTAAAATATTGTATATTTTATCATTAATTAAAAATTTCTTATTATACAGAAAGATACACCTAGTTTTTTGCTACATGATACACTAAAATAGGAAGAGAGGTGAGTGAGATGATCAAGTATCTCAGATACATGCGAATGACACTAGATACATGTATGTATATGTATCTGATGTGATTTACATGTATCTGGTATCCCAGATACATAGGCGAGTGGCGAATGATATTTGCTATATATCACAGATACATGTGAATCCACTTGAATACAGTGCATCTAAAATAAATTACACCTTAATTTAGACCACCCCATATATCTCGAGATACATGTATCTAGACGTATTCATAATATTGCAAACTAAAGTGCATTTAAGTAATTGTCTCCTAAACTAGAGAAATTTATGTAAGTTTCAGTCCTCTTCCATATTACTTAAAAAAAGTGAGTCACCGATTTCGATAAAAGATACTATCATTACCGTCTGGACAATTAGACATTGTACTCGTAATCACAACGTTCCAATTGGATAAAATTGGTTGAATAGGATCACTATGGCTACAAGCTTTATATTGGTAAATTTTTGTTTTAATTATCTGAAATAACTCACGTTACAGTCAACTCTAATATATGCAATGAGATATAACTTTTCTAGTCTCATAATTTTTTTATACATATGTAGTGGTAAGTACTTCTTTATCTTTAATTAAAAACTCTGACTTTGCGTTCTAGTTACGAAGTTATTTTTGATAAAGAACATTTTAGTTCTAATATTGTAAGTGGAACTTTCTAACGTGAATCTAAATTATATTAATCGAATACCAAATATCGGGTGAAAATCTGTGACCAGCCCAAACATGAAATATGACATGGGCCAGCCCAATACACACATGGGCTTTCATCAAATTATCCATTTAACATAAATTAGAGGCAAAAGAATTCTCAGCAATTAGCCATTTCTCAAATCTAGGGTTTTCACCAGAGCTTTTCAAGCTTTTCTCCAATGGCGGCGAAGAAGACAATCCGAAACCCAGAGCTAATCCGTGGCGTCGGAAAGTTCTCACGTTCCAAAATGTACCATAAGAAGGGTTTATGGGCAATTAAGAAGAAAAACGGCGGCAAATTACCCCTCCACGAGAAAAAACCCGCCGCCGCCGTTGCCGCTGTAAAACCACCAAAATTCTACCCTGCCGATGACGTGAAAAAGCCCCTTGTTAACAAACACAAGCCAAAACCTACAAAGCTTAGGGCAAGTATTACACCTGGAACAGTGTTGATTATCCTTGCTGGTAGGTTTAAGGGAAAGAGAGTTGTGTTTTTGAAGCAGCTTACTTCTGGATTGCTTCTCGTTACTGGTCCGTTTAAGCTTAATGGAGTTCCATTGAGACGTGTGAATCAAGCTTATGTTATTGGTACCTCGACGAAGGTTGATGTTTCTGGAGTGAATGTGGAGAAGATTGATGATAAGTATTTTGCTAAGCAGGTTGAGAAGAAGCAGAAGAAGGGAGAAGGAGAGTTTTTTGAAGACAAGAAAGAGGTTTGTTTGTTTGTTCATTTTCTGCTTAAATTTGTCTCTTTATGAAATTCTGTATTTTTCACTCAATTGGACTTAGTAATATACATTGGTATACTCCCTCCGTTGCTATTTGTTTGTCCTATTTTGATTTGACACTGAGTTTATTAAATATACGACAAATGTAACAAAATGCTCTTTAATCTTACGGTGAAGTAACTAAAGTGATGATATAAAAGAGTAGTAGACAAACAAATTGAAACGGAAGGAATAGTAGCGTATATGCTGTGTGAATGTTGCAATGATGTAGTACTTATTAGTGAGCTTTTGGTACATGAAGATATTTATAGTCATGGGACTTGGTATAGATATTGGATTTATTAGAACGATTGTAGTGTGTGTGATTAACTTGCTTTGGGGACGAATGTATTAATAGCTTATATGCCGTGGAAATGTTGCAATTCTGAAGATGCACTACTTATCGTTCGCGAGTGTGTTTAGTATATGAAGATATTTATTGTTAGTAAAAGTAACTAATGAAATGAGTATCACATTTAGAAGTTTATTTTCTATACAATTTAGAGAAAAATGGAATTGTGTTGTTATGATCTTGGTTAGAGATGGTTTTAGCATTTACTTTCGAAAAAAAAGTTCTAACTTTTAGTTAAATATATATTGGTGAGAACTGATGCACTCGCTACTCCCTTGTAATAGTGAGTACGCGCTTTGTTTAACCTACATTGTTAAAATTCTTCATCTTTGTGTGATCTAATTTGATGCGGGAGAAGACATTTGAGAATTGTTTGATTTAAATATGGTTTGTATTCGTTTGTTGAATGCAGGAGAAGAATGTGCTTCTACAAGAAAAGAAAGATGAGCAGAAAGCTGTGGACGCTGCATTGCTCAAGACCATTGAAGGAATTCCTGAATTGAAGGCGTATTTGTCTGCAAGGTTCTCGTTGAAGTCAGGCATGAAACCACACGAGCTTGTGTTCTAAAGGAAGAACACCTACAACATTTCGGTTGAAACTGTTTTTTGTTACTACTATTTTTCTGTTTTCTTCGGTTTGAACTTACGTTAAGAGTTCATATTGAGTATAAACATCTTTAATTAGAATTTGCAATATGGGAATTTTCTTGTTTATCCTTTTGATATCATGCAATTTGTTTTCTTTAATATACTATCTTGTTCAAATCTAAGCTAAGCTCAATGATCTTTTCTGCCATGTCAAGATTTTCTTCCTCAGTATACTGAAGCTATATGTTACCAAGATGAGTGTTAAGTTGGGTACTCTTCTTCTTGACTGCCATTGTGGCTGTAGCTATATGTGATGAATATATCGAGAAGTTTAAGTGGCGGGTTGTTGTTGATCTGTTCACATATCTGCTTACCGATCTTCTTACATTGTGCATACCTCTTGAGAAGGGGAATTGCAGGAAATGGCGTAGTATTTTGGCTCGTTGGTGAGCCCTTCGTTATCACCAATGATCTCTACACTTCTTGCTCACTCTGCTGGTTCCTTTTGGGTTGCTTCCATAGTTCTTCAATCTATGTATCAGGTGATTCTTGAGTTATCTATCGGAAACAATCTCTATGTTCACAAGGTAGGATGAGGCTGTGGACACACCACCCTCTACAAACCTAACTAATGAGACTACACTGGGGTTATTTATACTATTTTGAAATTGTTCTAGAGGTACTAGTAACTTTGCAAAAGTTAAAATGTCTCTTCAAAAAATGTTATAATTGTCACATTCATTGTGTTTTTTTTGACTATATTGAAGAAATGGATTGCAAAGACAGCTCACTACTAAAGCTTACTTTGCTCTCGCTCGATTCGCTCTCACCTGTCTGCTTTCTATTATAGTAAAAAAAATTCACTTCACCATAGCAAGAACTTAAAGAACCTTGATAGTCTTCTCAGCCAGTTAGTGTACCTAAAGAGATTCCTTCTTATTTGTCCAAAGGATAACTATATATTATGTAATCTATTTTTAATGAATGTAAAATAAGGTGAGCTAAACCATATTTATTTTGAAATGTAGTTAAAAATATCCGTGACTAAATAAATTAACTCTAAATTTACTATTCGCTCTGTAATGTCAATACATATATATATACTAGGTAATGTCAATACTGACATATATATAATTTGAATTTCATCTAAAATTTACTTTGACTATCATATCGAAAATCCACATACAAATCCAATCACAATCTCTTGATAACATAATGATGGATAATATACATCAAACTAAAAGTTTAGGTTTCAAAAGTTTCAAAACACGTAAACTTGCACAAAAATTAAACGAATAATTAGGTGATCGAATTGCCAGTCCCACCACCAAGTCATTTATGACTTGAGATTATTATAGAAACGCTCTAAACATCGAAAAAAACATAGAAAGAAAAAAAAAAACCAAAAAAACCATTATAAATATGATATAAAACATCAACGTAAACAAACATTTTTCACCAAAAATATTTTGGTACGAACACACCCATCATCACAATTTCTTTTTGAGTCTCCAATAACTAATTCATTACAAGTCATAATATTCTCCTTGTGTTTTCTCAATTCTCTCTCACCCACAAATTTTTTACTTTATTTCTCACACAGATCCCGATGAGCTTTTTCTTCACTATATAAGTACTCCTTCCCTCTTCCCTCCATCTCTCACATTTTTTTTTAGCTTCACTTTCAATTCACTCAATTTTAAGCTTTCGTTTCAGTTCACGCTCTTTGTTGAAAAACTTCATACTACAGATCGGAAAAACTCAATTCTCTTCTACTATAATGTCTCCGGTGCCTGCTCTCAGTCCTGCTGATGCCGAGAAACTAGCTAATCTCAAATCTGCTGTTTCCCGCCTTACTCAAATCAGGCAAGTTTTTTTTTTTTTGGAGATTATACATAATTTTGCTTAGATTTACTTTCTCTAAATGCTAGAATCAATTCCTATGATTCTCAGTTTCTCGATTTCTGGCGGTTTCATTGATATATGATAGCAGCATTGCGTTTTTTCTATTTTTTCTAAGTTTCTCGATGTTTTTGTTCATTTTTTGATCCGGAGCTGATTTTTTTTTGCAGTGATAGTGAGAAATCTGGATTTATTATGTGTGTGAATATGCGTAGTTTTGGTTAGATTTACATGCTCTGCATGATAGGATCAATTTCGATGTATCTCAGTTTTCTCATTTATCGCGGTTTCATTGCTACACAATATTAGCATTGCGTTTTTTTTTTTTTCTATTTTTCTCAATTGCTTGATGTTAGTTCATTTTTTGATCTGGAGCTGTTTTTTTTTTTGCTGCAGTGATAATGAGAAATCTGGATTTATTATGTGTGTGCGTGTGAATATGTGTAGTTTTGCTTGATTTACTTGCTGCATGTTATTATCATCTTCGATGTATCTCAGTTTTCTCTATTCTGGCGGTTTCATTTCTATACGATAGCAGCATTGCGTTTTCTTCTCTTCTATTTTTCACAATTTCTCGATGTTTGTTTATTTATTTTTGGATTTGTACTTGATATGGTGTGAACCTTCTTCTTTTGCAGTGATGATGAGAAATTCAATTTTCCATTTCTGATTTCCTGTGTGTGTAGTTTTGCTGGATTTATGTGCTCTGCATGATAGCATCATTTCTTATTTATCTCAGATTCTCCATTTCTGGATCCATTTCTCATTTAGTATGGTTTTCCTAGATTTTGCTTGCTGCATGATAGTGTCATTTGCTTTTGAATTGTTCGATCTTATCCAGACCTGATGTTTTTTTAAATATTTTTTTGTGTTTTCTTGTCTGATTGTTTTTATGGAATTTTTATTTTTTGCAGTGATAATGAGAAATCTGGATTTCTTAACCTTGTCACTCGCTATCTAAGGTACAATTGGATATTTCTCTGATTACTGCTTATTGTAGTTAGTGCTTATCATTTTAATTAACTGAACTTTAGAATGTGGTTAATCTAATGCCCAATTTCTTGAGTGGATTTGTGACAGTGTTAGGTGATTTAAGGTAGTGATGTATTAGTGTCTATTGATTTTGATTATCTCGGATATGGTTTAAGTTTTGGAGGACAAGTCTAGTTTTTAGCTTGTGAAACTCAAACAAGAGCAGATAAACTCATGATCTATTGTGGCATTTGAATTGTAGTGGTGAGGCACAACATGTCGAGTGGAGTAAGATCCAGACACCAACTGATAATGTGGTGGTGCCTTACGACAAGTTAGCACCTCTATCTGAAGGTAATATGATTTGCTAAATTGCTCTTCTTGTATTGATTGGCTATTGTATTGAGGAATGAGAATTAGTGGCGGATGTGTATATAAATTGGTATTTATTTGTTTGTGCGTGTGCGTGTGTGTGTGCCGCACACATGTTTTTAAAATTATTTTTATATTTGTATACATGGTAAGTAATGAGTCTAGTTGAATTTGCACTGAGGAGCTAGATCTGCCTTTGTTGTGAATTGAAACTGTTTCTGAAGAAGCTTCACTATCTTGATCATTGCAGATCCCGCAGAAACAAAGAAGCTCTTAGACAAACTTGTTGTCCTGAAGCTCAATGGAGGCTTGGGAACAACAATGGGGTGCACCGGTCCCAAGTATGTATTTGCCACAAATAAAACAGTTATTTTATCTAAAGATTATGTCTAACAGGGTTATGCTATAGATGTGGATTATACTTTTGTTTTCATTACTGGACTTAAAGTCATGTTTGTCAGCTCATATTGTTCCAAGTATCTTTCTGTTCTATTACATGCCACTGGAGAGTGAATACTGTTGGTGGATCCAGAGCAGTGCTCTGAATCTTCTGTCTTTTTCTTGGCAACATTATTTTATTGATTCATCAGTAAGGTTCCAAGAAACTTTCTGAATGGTATACTGAATCTTGTTAGGAGTACTATTTTGTTTTACCTTCACATGATACCCTTCTTTCAAATTTTTTTTCCTTACACATGCCCTCAATGAAGGCTATAAAGTGATAAAATTTGGTTATTGGTTTCTCTTTCTACTCTGTGTTTGATTGTTTTCTAATGCTTTAAGTCATCAAACATGAATAGGAACTACTTATTGGGGTGATTTGATGTCATTTCCTACAACAGCTTGTATCATTTGGATGTGAAACAGTTCAAATGCTGCCTGCAACTAGATAGAATTTGACAGAATTATAATACTGAATGATCAATAGTAAACCACTTTTCTGCAAGTGACACCTTTTCAAGAATACATATAGGAGAAATAAAAAAAAGGGCATCCTAGTGCACAAAGCATCCCACATTAGCAGGGTCCAGGGAAGGGCCACCTCCCAAGGGATGTGATGTAGATAGGAGAAATATGATGGTTAATTTATAAGTAGATCAGATTTTACATTTGTCGGCAGCCGAGGCGCTACCTCCTTACCTTTTACCTTTGTGGTGTTTATGATGATGCTTGGGTTCTTGAGAAGTTTGCCTAGATATGTTAAAAACTTCTCCTTTCTCATTATAGAATGGAAGTTTTAGCTGGGTTATTTATCGATCTTTATATCTTCTCAGAGTCTGAAGTTTGTATTTCTTCCATGCAGATCAGTTATTGAAGTTCGTAATGGTTTGACATTCCTTGATTTGATTGTCAAACAAATTGAGGTATCTATGATTTTATGGATCAATTTAGTTCACCTTGATGTTTTATATATATTCACCAACAAAAGGATGCTGTCTGTAGGCTCTCAATACCAAGTATGGATGCACTGTTCCCCTGCTTTTGATGAATTCATTCAACACCCATGATGATACAGCAAAGGTGAAATAATATCATTGTGGTGCATAGTAATCCATGATTGTTCTCCAGTGTTTGGATTTGATTCAACTGCTGATTTTGCCTTTGCATTCTCTATGTAGATTGTAGAAAAATATTCAAACTCAAACATTGAGATTCACACATTCAATCAGGTTAGTGGAGCTTAACATAAATGATATTAAGTATCGGCTAGCTTGATTTTTCACCCAAAATTTTGGTTTTGAGTAGGTTTATTTATTCTTTCATCTTTAAATTTTTGTAGAGTCAGTATCCTCGTATGGTTATTGAAGACTTTGCTCCACTTCCTTGCAAAGGCAATGCTGGCAAAGATGGATGGTATTTAAACTGTTTAATGTGTGGGCTTTGTGATTACGATTAAAAAATGGAATCAACTCACCATTTGAAACATTTACAAAATAATTTCTTGTGGGTGTTGTACTGAATTATAATGACAGAATCTGCATCTTAATGATTATCTTTTAAGTGACGATTCAGTTAGTCTAACTGCTCTTTCTTAAGTTATTAATTTTCACGCTCTTTTCTTGTCACTTAAGTTAAACCTGTAATTGGTGATGAAGTTTTGCTCCTTCAAGCTGCATTTATACTTGTTATTGTAGTTATCGGAAAATAAAAAAAATCTGTACTTGTGTTGTTTGTGGCCAAGTATGCTACTATGTTTGCTGCTGCTAGAATGAGAGTGCAAATTCTGATTCATTTGGCTTTTCTGTGACATAAATCATTCTTCATAAAGCAATCCATTTCAAACATAGGCTAAGATTATCGAATTCTTAATTCTTCACACTGAATCTCAACTGGATTAGATTGTGCATGGGTTCTGATCGTCTGGTCCTGTTATTGTACTCCTTTTCTATCTTGTTGGCTTCATTTTAGTATTTCTCTCAGCTAATGCAGTGTTCACATGTACAGGAACCCCCCAGGTCATGGTGATGTTTTTCCTTCTTTGATGAATAGTGGCAAGCTTGATGCACTTTTATCGAAGGTTCTGCTCTTCATGTTACTGATTTTTTCTGATTTTGCCTTGCATTGGGCTGGTCTTTTTTATATTTACTGTTTGTGTAACAATGGCTATTTTTTTTGTCAATCTGTTATAGGGAAAGGAATATGTCTTTGTTGCCAACTCAGATAACTTGGGCGCTGTGGTTGATTTGAGTATCCTTGCTATGATTCTCAAATGTGTATGAAAGCCTGAGTTCATTTATTAACATCTCAATCATTAGAAGCTTCCAATAGTGATAGACTTTTCTCAATCACCGCCAAGTGCAGTTTAGTTTCCTTAATTCAACATTACAGAAATCCTAAATCATTTGATCCAGAACAAGAACGAGTACTGCATGGAGGTAATGACTGTAATGCCTTTTAAGGCTGTGTGTTTGGTAGGTAAAAACTGTTTCTAGTTTCTCTAGTTTTAAATCTTCACAATTTTTGCAGGTGACACCAAAAACATTAGCTGATGTTAAAGGTGGCACCCTAATCTCTTACGACGGAAAAGTACAGGTATGTGGCCTTTCCCAAAAAATGTTGTAGGATGTTGAGGTTATTTTCTATAACATCCTTGTCTCTGCATTTCATCATCTGAAGATGTAAATATTTCAAAACAACATTAGGACCACCACTCGTATCTTTTCTCCTTCACTAGAACAACTAAGTACTAGTTTTAGATGGGTTAAGGTTGACATCAATTGGTCAAATCTCCAGTTATGAGGATTTTCATCATGTGCACCACACAGGGGTCCAAGAAAAAGTAGCACCTGCGAAGTGAAATGTACTTTCTTTGCAGTACTTCTAATCGCCACAGTTCCTGCCTATTATCCTTGCTGTTAAACACCATTTGCAAACCTATGATGGATGTCCAAATTCAAGTGTTATGTTGCTCTTTTTGGTTTTCCCTTTTTGTAAGAGCTTAGGATAATTGTTTTGCTGCATTAAAGCTATCAATTGAGTGAATTTCACACAACTTGCTTATTAAGCTTCTGTTTTGTGTGGTGGTGCAGCTTTTGGAAATAGCTCAAGTTCCTGATCAACATGTGAGTCACGCCTCTTCTATTTCTTCTATTGCTATTATAGTATGCATTGACATTGCAGATGTTAAATTGCAGCTGACATTAGGAGATAGAGAGCAAAAAAAATAAAAGAAGTTAAAGAACATTTCAAATGACTGGTTCTGTGTCAATATTTTGTCAATTTTTTCAAGTTGTACTATGACATACAGCTCAATCAATAGCCGACATGTTTATCCAATTCTGATGAAATTATCTTATCTTTATTTCACTCACCGTTCTGTTTGATGCTCTGCATGAAACTGTTATGAATACACCTGAAGATTGCCAGAAGGTTTCAAATATACTTTCACTCGAGTTATCTAATTGGATTAGCTCAAATGGCTGAGTAACTCTACTAACTATAGACCTGATAGTTCTTTGTCTGAAAAATCTAGTTTCCTCTGCAATTCCTTTCTATCAAGATGTTTCTTTCAAATGAAATAGCTAATTCTGTTGCATGTATTTTATATGTAAACATTAAAAGTTGTGAGCTGCTCAATGTTCCTCCTAGATTAGTATTTGCTGCTATTATTCAAACAAGATTAGTTAGTTGACATTTTTCTTGTAGTCGTATCCAATTCTGTTTTTCCTTCTAATCTTACCGTGCATGTGATTCTTTCTAATCCATCCCGGAGGTGGCACATCTGATGTATAAGAAACTTGTTTGTTACAGGTCAATGAATTTAAGTCAATAGAGAAGTTCAAGATTTTTAACACCAACAACTTGTAAGTTGAGACGTCTTTTTTAACCTACTCTAAGCTTTATGTTCTTACTTCCTTTTCCGTTGAAACGTGAACTGATTGAACCCTTGGCTATACAAACAGATGGGTGAATTTAAATGCTGTTAAAAGACTTGTAGAAACAGATGCACTCAAGATGGAGATAATTCCAAACCCCAAGGTATCATTTTCTGCTAGTTGAGGCTGAAGTTGAATGTTTCAGTACTTCGCATAAGATCACAATGTAGCTAAGTTGATTTGCAGGAAGTAGACGGGATTAAAGTTCTTCAACTTGAAACTGCTGCTGGTGCTGCAATTAGGGTATCCCAAAACCTTAACCTCATGCCTTTAAATCATTAATGTCATTCCTTTAAATCTTGATAATTTCGTTGAACTGTTTCCTCTTTCTGATGAAGTTTGGCTAAGCATTTACATTTTTTCTTTTCTTTTCTTTACCAGTTCTTTGATCGGGCTATTGGAGCTAATGTTCCTCGATCTCGTTTCCTTCCAGTGAAAGCAAGTTCAGATTTACTTCTTGTCCAGGTTAATTTCTGTGTTTGTCATGATTACCGATAAAATTCATCCCCTGTTAATCAATGTTCTTTAGTATGTTAACTCACCTGCATAATTTTTACAGTCTGATCTTTACACCTTGACTAATGATGGCTATGTCGTCCGCAATCCAGCCAGGGCTAATCCTTCTAACCCTTCTATTGAGTTGGGACCTGAATTCAAGAAGGTTGAACTTACTTCCTGAAATTAGATTTAACTTGGTAAATTTGTTAGTCTATCGTTGAATGCAGCTAATTAGTCTACTTATCTTTTCAGGTTGCCAGCTTCTTAAGTCGTTTTAAGTCGATTCCCAGCATTATTGAGCTAGATAGCTTGAAGGTCACTGGTGATGTATATTTTGGAGCTGGCATTACTCTGAAGGTAATTAACAAAGATTGTCTCCCTTGATTGATCTCACGTGTTCACCAGTAGAGTTGGTCTTCTTAGACGCTGTTCAGATCCATTAGTTCATGGCATTTTCATATGACTTTTAATAGTGTCTAATTTTTTTTTGCTTTCAAACCTTTCAGGGGAACGTGACTGTCAATGCTAAATCCGGAGTGAAGTTAGAAATTCCAGATGGAGCTGTGATTGCAAATAAGGTAATTCCATGGATCTAAATGCATGCGCGCTATTCTATTTAGTTGATATTGCTTTTCATCAAAAACCTATTTGGTTATACGTTGTGTCAATTTTTCACTCCCAACTTGAAAAGAGTTTTTCAAAGACTAGTTTTTCAAGTTAAAAGAAAAAATTCCCATCCCTTTTGGGGGCCGGTTGTGGGCGAGGAGGGATTCGAACCCCCCAACACCATGGTTCGTAGCCACATACCCTAATCCTCTCAGCTACAGGCCCCACCTCATCTCCTCCGGATCTGTTCCCATGAGAACCCAAAAAAGAACCTTTCCTCTCCCCATCCATTTCAGATCAAGAAGATGTATATCTCCAAACTTAACTTCAACAACCAAATACCCTTTTTCAACTTAGCATTAATAACTACTTTTTCTAATATCACGCAATTCATGTCCAAACGTCTACTAAAGTTTGTTACATTGATTTCCAGGATGTCAATGGTCCTGAGGATATATAGGAGAGTTGAGTTACTGGTGTTAAACAACATAGGATGTTCCAAAGAAGCAAGGAGTAATTTTTGGTTGCAGTTTATAGGGAATTTTCACATTAACGAAAATAAATGAACAATTTTGTTTTGGCTACGGTAATCGTTTGTAAGAGTTCAAATGATTACAATCCCCATATCTTGAGTATTGATATTTTTCTTAAAGAAGTTTAGTCTCACTTAATTTCTAGTTATAAGCAATTAAACTTCGATTTCGTTCTTGAAGCATGTCACTGTATTTTCATTCGAATTTCTATCACATTCAGTTTCATTTAGGAAATAATTGTTGGCACAAACATGTAATATGTATTTACGAGAAAAACTATAGTTTAAAATATTATAATTTGTAGCTATATGTAGGGTTTTATAGCTAATTTCTCTCTTCTATCCCTTGCCCCTCTCTCTCTCCCATCCAAACAAATGCAGTCCAAAAAATATTCCACATAAATATGACAGTTGTATTTTGTATTATGTATTTGTATTCCATATCAATTGTATGCATATTTTGTATCAATTGTATTATGACAATTTGTATTCTGTCAATAGTATTCGTCGAGACAAATTGTGTTCGTTGATACAATTGATACAAATATGTTTGATACATGATATAAATCAATGTATTCAGACAATTATATTTGTATTTGTATCAACTGTATTTGTATTCTTTATCAATTGTATTTGTGATACAACGAATACAACATTTATTCATCCTCTCTCGTCCCTTTCTCGATCTCGTTCACCTCTCTCCTCCCTCTCTCGATCTCACTCGCCTCTTTCCTGATTGTATTCATTTTGATACAAATCAATTGTATCAATTGTATTCGTGATACAACCTGATACAATGAATACAACAACAGGTATTCAACTTCTCTCACCTCTCTCCTCTCTCTCCCAGATCCGGCTCGCCTCTCTCCCCCTTGTCCTAGTCTCGCTTGCATATCTCCCCCAACACGTAGCTATAATTCGTAATTATGCAAACTATAGCTACAAATCTCTAATTAAGTCCAAATTGTAGTCATTTTTGAAAGTTTTCCTTTAATTTATTGGGTTTGAAGTGTATTATTTATACGTTTTTACTTCTTAGTAAGTTTTAAGCACGTATAGGGCTTAATCCAAAAATATGAGGTTTTTACTTCTTAGTAAGTTTTAAGCACGTATAGGGCTTAAACCAAAAATATGAGGTTCCGATGAATCCATAACTTATTTTCTACTTGCTAGATCTACCCGCTTGCTAAACGTCCCAATGGCAATCTTTGGGCAAGGCAGAGTTACAGTAGTTTAACTTTTAGTGAAACTTTTGGAGTTCTTTGCTGGATTAATACTTTGAGCTAAACCTATATTTATGCTTAAAAATCCATTCAATATGTATAAATATTTTATTAAAAAAATTAACAATCATTTTTTTACAATAAATTTAAAATTCTAACTCTGTATCGGTCTTGAGATGAGTTAACACTTAAACATCATGAGATGACCATTAATGGTTAAAGTGATCTTATGAAACTAATGTCAAGACTGGTTCCCTGTTACGTCTTGGACTCTTGGTCTTATATTCCTCCAACATATCTATATAGCAATGTTGAATGAAAAGTTGGTTGGATTTGATTATGTGCGGAACTAAAAAGGATCACATTACGCTATATGTATGAACAAACAAAAAGAATCACATTTCTCTATATATATGAACAAACAAACTTTGCACAACTACCTAGTGGCTAGTGAGAATTGAATTAATAATTAATCCTAAATACATGACTTTTCATGAAAGTATGCAATCAATAAGACACAACTATAGTCCTTGAAAAGTGTCATTTTCACTTTTGTTTTCTACTTTTTATTAAAAAATAGTTGGAAATGTCATTTTAAACAACGTAGTCAGACCTTATTCTTATCTTGGGAGGCAGAGAGAGGTTGTTTTTGATAAATTCTTGGCTCAAGAAAAAGCATATTGAAACAAGAAATAGCGAAAGTGAAGAAATCATGCTAAAAAAAATACTAAAGCAACTATGACGAAACATTTTGAAAAAAAAAATGGTAACAACAACAAACTATAGCGATGCTTGAAGTACAAGAGATAAAATATAGTAACACAAATCGAATGACAAGAAGCACAAGAGAAATATTGCAACTATGAGTATGGAAGGATAAGTAAGACACTGCTCTACTTTCTACCCTAATCCGTGTCCTTCACAACCTCCTATCTAAGGTCACGTCCTCGACAAGCTGCACTTGCATCATGTCCTGTCTAATCACATTTCTGCAATACTGCTTCTACCTACCTCTACCTCTTTAGAAACCATTCATTGTCAACCTCTCACACCTCTATAATGGGGCATTCGTGCATTTCCATTTCATAACATACTCGAACCATCTCAACCTCACTACTTTTTGCAACTTGTCCTCCATCGAGGTCACTTCTACCTTGTCCCAAATATTTTCATTTCTAATCTTTCCTAATATGCCACATAATCCTCATTTTCGCAACTCTATCTTCTTAACGTGAGAATTTTTGGTTGGCCACTCCACCCCATACATGATACAACATAGTTGGTCTGACAACTACTCTATAGTACTCATCTTTAAATTTTGATGGCACCTTGTTATCATATGATATTCTCGATGCGAGCCTTCTTATTATTATCTTTAATATTTCAAAATCATCGAAAAAGTTAGCTCAATAGAGATTCCAAGTTAGTTTCCTCTTGATACGAGTTGATTTCTCAAATGATCACTCAATTAATAGTTATCTTGAAAAATCACATATCGTTGATTTGAATTTCCTTCAATAAAATAATAATAATTTTCTAAGATAATAAGTACTATAATTAACTAAATGATCATCTAAAAATTCAACTCCTCATTATATTAGTTGTATTATTTTGAAAAACTTTAACTTAAACTGCCAAAAACTTGGGTGATTGGTAGTTGGATTATAATATATCTAATAATTCACTGAAGAATATATTCTGTGGAAAATAAAACGTGTGCACTTGATCGATCTAAGCATATTTAATAAAATCGCATCTTTATGCATTTCATTTAGTATGAATCGTTCAAACTAATTATGTTCGTAGAGTATGTTCTTCTGTTTCTTTAATATTCACTCCTTTCGTCCATATTTACTTATGCAGGTCTAATTTGACATGCCTTTTTAAAAAATAAATAAGTTTATATATTACCTCTAATTATTATAAGTATATAGTATAAGTCTAAATTATTGAAAAATGAAATAAAAATAATTAATACTTAATACTAATGTATAATAGATATAAAAAGGTAATTCATTTTTAATTTTTTGTGAACAAATAAAAATTGAATTTCTATTTTTTAATATAGCGAACATTAGTGGACTATTCTCAATGGTAATTCATTGGTTGGATCAATTGCTTGTTATACTTAATTAAATTAATGACATGTTCCCACATGATGAAAGTCAATATATTAAATTGTTTAAGCAATTATTATTGGTACAGACGAGATTTAAAAAAATAATACTATATCTAGGTATTTTTGGAAAGCACAATGAAGAACGTTAGAAACGCGTTGGAATAGTCAAATATGTGACTTAGCTGCCAATAAAGTTCAACAAAATTACGAAAGACTAGCAAAAAAAAAAGTAAACTTGAGTTTTTCTTAATTATTTGTCTAAGTCGTACTGTTCATATTAGACAGTAGTAGTGGAAGGAACAAGTACTTTATAAAATATGTGAAACGAACAAATTATAAAAATATTATTAAATTAATAGAATTACGTGTCATGTGATCAGAAGGTCAATTTGAACTGTAAAAACATGTCTCTTACCGAATGTAAAATAAGATTGTATATAAAAGATTCTTGTAGTTTGACTCTTTTCCGAATTCCACATATAACTGAAGCTTAGTACACCACACTTTCCTTTTTAAATATATACAAATTTCTTTAAAATAAATTGAACACGAAAAGAAAAAAAATACTATTGGCTTAACATTTATGTATGAAACGATTCAATTTTTTTTAGTAAAATCTTAGAGAAGAAAAAAAAGGTCCAATTTTTTTTAAAGCAAATTAAATTATAAGATTTAAGGGATTTAAATCATAAACCGAAATAGAGAATTTCATGCTACTTCACTAGTAAAATTATTACACCATCTCCTCTATTTTTACTATAGTCTCTCTACCCCTTTAAAAATAAAAAATAAATTCCTATAAATATGCCTACCCTTTGCACTATCCTTTTTTCTTTTTCTTTTTATAAATAGTAACCTCTTATCGACCATTTTTTTTCAACGAAGGAACGAAGAAGAAATTAATTCTCTCAAGTCGTTCCTTCTTGAGAAAAAAAGAAAGAAAGAAAAACACACACACTCTCCTCCGTCCACCACCATTCACCACCACCATGGTCATATCCAAGGCCGCCTCGGAGTCCGATCTCTCCGTCCACTCCACCTTTGCTTCACGCTATGTCCGCGTTTCTCTTCCCCGGTAAATTAATCTATAATACAATAATTTTTTTGGTTTATATCATAGTACGTACATCAAACATTCACCTAATATTGAAAGTTGAGTGTCTTGTTCAGTTTAAGTCACTTTTTATTTTGATTGATTAGTGAAATGAATGCTTGCTCCTGTTCACATCAAACATCATTCTTTTCTCTTTTATCTCTATCTTGATGTTAACCCTAAGTTTGCTAGCAATTCATATATATACCTTTAAATTTCGAACATTTTTAGAGAAATTCACACAAACAATAAACAATAACCCCCCACCCCCACCCCGGACCTCCAAAAACAGCTTATAACATTTATATATATATATATATTTATTTATTTATTGTGCTCTTCAAAGAACAACTCTTCTCAAAATCTTATTCAGATCTAATATTGGTCATGCAATTTGAATTTCGGATCCTTTTGGTCAACTGGTTGTGGAAGATCATGAATATTTGTTGGGGAATTTCTAGTTTAGTCACTAATTTAACAATCATTTCTTTTCTTAGGGTTTAAGATTATTGAAAAATATTTTTAATTTATTTATTTTGCAATATTTTTATCTTAGGTTTAAGATGCCGGAGAATTCGATACCAAAGGATGCAGCATATCAAATAATAAATGATGAATTAATGTTGGATGGAAATCCAAGGCTAAATTTAGCTTCATTTGTCACAACATGGATGGAACCAGAATGTGATAAGCTAATCATGGATTCAATTAACAAGAACTATGTTGACATGGATGAATACCCTGTCACCACTGAGCTTCAGGCAAGTTTTCTATTTTTATTTTCTCAACAATATATTTGATCGTGTGCACGTCAATTATTTCATCGAGCATATGTGGTCTCCACATTGTCTTTTCAAAATATTGTGTTTGATCAAGTGATCAGTTTGTGCACTCTTCATGAATTATTTTATTGAGTATCAATCTACCTTATCCACAATTGTTATTTTTCTCTCTTAAAATATTGAGTTTGATCTAGTCAGTTTGTGTTCACGTTGATTATTTCACACACTATATGTGATATCCCACGTTGTCATTTCAAAATATTGTGTTTGATTGGTGAGTCAGTTTGTGTATACCTCGTAAATTATTTCATTTAATATCTTAATTCCTTGCACGATTATTTGTTTTTGTTTCAAAATATTGTGTTTGATTGAGTTAATTTGCGCTTATACCGATTATTTCATCTAATATTCATTTTACGCACCTCAATTATTTCATCGAGTATATATCTACCTCACACAATCAACTTTCACATATGTCAATTATTTTACCAAGCAAGTATATATGATCTCTCACATTGTCCTTTCATAATATTGTATTTGATAAATAGAGTCAGTCTAAGCATACCTCAATTATATCATCGAATATCTACTACTTCGGCTACCACGTTATCTTTTTTTAAAGTAAGTTTATTTTTTCGATGTTTATTTATTATTAAATTGCAGAATCGATGTGTAAACATGATAGCCCATTTATTTAATGCACCATTGGGAGAGGGAGAGGCTGCTATTGGAGTTGGAACTGTTGGATCCTCAGAAGCCATTATGCTTGCTGGATTAGCCTTTAAGAGAAAATGGCAAAACAAAATGAAGGCCCAAGGAAAGCCCCATGACAAGCCCAATATTGTTACTGGGGCCAATGTCCAGGTATGTTCTCCACTAAAAGCCCATTTGTTTTTTTTTGAGAAGTTACATATTTGATCGCTCGATCAAGAATACGTACAATCGCTAGTTATTATACATTAAAAAAGATAGAGTAATAACCTATTAAAGATGATTAAATTGCATTGATAGTATTTTCTTTTATTACGCTTTCGGTGCATATAACTTAAGATTTTATTAATTATGTAGGTATGCTGGGAGAAATTTGCAAGGTACTTCGAAGTAGAATTAAAAGAAGTGAAATTAGAGGATGGATACTATGTGATGGATCCTGAGAAAGCTGTGGAGATGGTTGATGAAAACACTATTTGTGTTGCTGCTATTTTGGGTTCCACACTTAATGGAGAATTTGAAGATGTCAAACGTTTGAATGATCTCTTGGTTGAGAAGAACAAAGAAACTGGGTAACTTATCTCACCTTCTATGTTCTAACTTCGTATACATTATAATTTTTCGACGAAGAAAGTTTAAATAGACTCTTTGACTATATACACATACATATATATCAAATAAGTTGTGGTAGAAGTAGAGACAAATGTAGCTGCTAAGTTACATGTTTATTTAAATTTCAGTAACTTTGGCTCAAATATATAAACACACCAAATTAAATAAGTATGACTAATAGATTAGAAACTTAGTAGATGGAATAGGTTGTGAGAGAATTTAAAATCTGAACTCATAGTATTCAAATCTTGAATTCCCCTCTGAATAAACTCGTTTAGTTCTAGAAAACAATTACTTCCTAGTGGATAAGGCTTAGTAATCATATATACTTGAAATTAACTCAAGTTCCCGTGAATATTATAAGAGTTTAAGTCATATACATTGTAAGTTACTCGTTATAATTGTTAGTTAATCATACTTCTAAGATTATAAATTTCACATTTAATGAGGCTTAATTATAAATATATTTTAGATGATATAATAGCTTTTTTTTTTATATATAGTAACAACCTATATAACTTAAACTTTTTATATAATATTCATATTTTTAATTTATGTTCGTAACTAAGTGTTTGAGTCAAAGGTCTATCGAAAACAACCTTTTTACTTCGCAAAAGTAGGAGTATGGTCAATGTACATTCTATTCTTTCCAGATTCAACACGTGAGATTACATGGTATATGTTATTGTCGTTGTTGTTCTATGAGTAATTAATAGTTGATAATTGTCATTAATTCAACAGGTGGGATACTCCAATTCATGTGGATGCAGCAAGTGGTGGATTCATTGCCCCATTTATCTATCCAGAAATTGAATGGGATTTTAGATTACCATTAGTGAAAAGTATTAATGTAAGTGGTCACAAATATGGTCTTGTTTATGCTGGTATTGGTTGGGTTATTTGGAGGAACAAAGAAGATTTGCCTGAAGAACTTATTTTCCACATCAATTATCTTGGTGCTGATCAACCTACTTTCACCCTTAACTTCTCTAAAGGTAATTATTACCAATTTAATTATATCCATCTTTACAAAAATGTTTTCAATACATAATATATAATATAACATAATATGAAAACATATTATCGTCAAATTTTACTAGGTTACTAAATTACCTCCCTTTTCAACATTATCAAGTTTGTAAATTGATAGCATTAGAGTTCTACTGTCGGTATATAAAAGTTAAATTTCTGATTTTATCTTGACTCGCAGGTTCTAGCCAAGTAATTGCACAATATTATCAACTTATTCGCTTAGGTTATGAGGTAAGCTCAAAATTATGAAAAATAATATTTTTTAATTCAAGATTATTATTGTAATAATTAATTATCATTATGAATTATGTTATTAACTAGGGGTACAAGAATATTATGGAGAATTGTCAAGAAAATACAAGGGTACTAAGAGAAGGACTTGAAAAGACAGAAAGATTCAACATAGTATCCAAAGAAATTGGAGTCCCATTAGTAGCATTCTCTCTCAAAGACAGTAGTAGACACAACGAATTCGAGATTTCTGAACACCTTAGGAGGTTTGGGTGGATCGTGCCAGCTTACACGATGCCAGCCAATGCTGAGCACGTGACCGTGCTCAGGGTAGTGATCCGGGAAGATTTTTCCCGGACACTAGCTGAGAGGCTCGTGGCGGATATTGAAAAAGTCCTCCACGGGCTCGACACCCTCCCTGCCAGAGTCACGGCTAAATTGGCCGCGACCGCGGAGGGTGAAGGCTCATCAGGGCATAAGAAATCCCCAATGGAAGTGCAATTGGAAATCACCAATGTATGGAAGAAGTTTGTTGCTGAAAAAAAGAAGACCAAAAATGTAATATGTTAAAAAGAGAGTTAACTTTGTTCTTGTTTTTATTTGTGTGTTTTTTGACTGTTTTAGTGCTAATGTATTTTGAAGGTTCAATTATGGTTGGACTTCTTTTGGTGTAATTTGTTTTCTTTTGGTGGTGTATTGACACCTTTTGAAATTTTTTTTGGTTTATTTTACTTTTTAAGTGTCAATTTTCAAATAAGTAGTCTACATCTATTTTGTTTCGGAGTATGAGAATTCAAAATACTTAGTTTTAACGTGATGTTCATACATTATTTAAGCTTTTAGAAATAAAATTTGTATATTTAAAAATAATATATATAAAAATAATTGATAATTTAAAATATTAATAAACTATTTTAGAAAAATATGATCAAAGAAGAATCTATTCTTTAAATGGTGTTGAAAAGAAAAAAAATTACAAATATTAATCATAGAAGAGGAAAACTAAATACATTAAATTAATATATTTTTGAAGAAACTTCAACCTTATGAAACTAATGTCGAATGACTAAGACAAAATTTCACCTTCTTCAATTGGTGCGTAGGGGCACACTTTCATTTTTTCTTTAGTAGTAGAGGGTCCATGGTTTAATTAAGCGAATAAATATAAATTTGATTGCTCATATGGAGTATTAAGTCAAGCGAGAAAAAGAAAGTAACTATTCCTTATACATAAAACCTTATTACGAAAGAATCTTTTTATACTAAGGATTTTGTAAACTCACGTAATCTCATAACGAACACATTCAATCATTACGAGAAAAATGTGAATTACATGAGAATTTTTCTGGGAATTAGTATGAAATTTCATAGGAAACTTATTATCCTGCAAATTTTCATACTGATTCCTAAAAAAATCCTAATGTAATTCACAGTTTTCTTATAGTGAATAACCCATGTGATACTATTCTATAATAGTGACAAAAATAACATCAAAAGGTAATAGCTCGAATAGCTCGAGTAGAAAGTTGTTTGCTTTTTGTAAGCCTTCACCAGTTTTATTTAAAAATCATTGTCTTTTTTTTATTTTTATCACTGAGACACTCAAAGGATCACATATTGTGGCATTAATTATTTAACTACATTCCATTACCGATTAATACTATGTTAATCTCAAGACGTTGGTTTCTAACTCGAAGAATTTTACCTAAATCAATTTATTGAAAAATATTGATTTAAAAAAATTTGTATTTTGTAATTAGCCTCCCACGTTTCATTTCACAGTTACGAAATTACCCTTTTCTACTGAACAGAAATCGAGATCTGAACTCCTCCACCTCACCCCAAAATTCTCTATATCTAACAATATATACATACACAAAAAGTGATACATATATATTCATGTATACAACGAAAATGGAGAAGAAGATGACGAGTTACGTCGTCGTGTTAATCGTTTTGTGTGGTTGTGTTACTCCGGCGAGGTCGGACGGTTCCGATCACAAGTACAAGGCCGGAGATCAGGTTACTATGTATGCTAACAAGGTTGGTCCTTTCCATAATCCAAGGTAATGTTTATACATTTACGTTTAACATTTTTTGTAAAATAGATAATGTGAAGCTGAATTTGACATTTCGTACAAATTTGATTTTTTTTTTCATGATCGAGTTATGTAATTTGTGCTTTTCTGGATTACATTCGGTAGATGTTATAATGGATAGAGTTACCTGGAATGTATTCCGTTGAATTAATTGAGGTGCGTGCAAACTGAACCTCACATAAAAGAAAAAATGAAGTAGTGTCCTTGGTTAATGAGTAGAAATAAATTTACGATTTGAAGTTTATGGCTCAAGTTAATATACAATAATAACTGAGTGCATAGTTCCAGCCAAAGTTATAATGTCCTTGGTTAATGAGAGGTGGATTAGGATATGAAGTTTATAGGTTCGTGCAACGGTTTCAAGTTAATATCCAATAGTGATTGGGTTGGGTTCACAGTTGAAATATTTATAAATGTTGAGTTAATTCTTAATGCATATATAGGGTTCGGGCAAAAGGTATTGAGTTCATATGAACTTAGGTGACACTCTAGATCCGCTCTTGTTAATGAGTTAATGGTGCTGACCGGATTTGATGAATTTCTCTTGGTGAGATTAAGTTGAAGTCCCTGACAGAATTGATGAGCTAACCTTGCTACTTCAGTATCCTAAAAAAGAGCTAAAGATAAGAAAGTGGGATATGTAGATTTTAAGACTAAATCTTTATGTAGCATCTTCTTAAAGGAAACAGCGCATTGCAACAATCAAATAAGGTGCCTTATGTTCAATACTTCGATTACATAAGTATATCAAGATATTACTTGACACAAACATGGTGTTATGAACCAAGTCCAGCCCAATGTAGATACTAATGTCATACAAGTTGTTATTGGGCTGACAAGAGCTATTGGGCAGAGAACGAGCAATAGGGCCAGGTTAATTTGGGATCCGGGTTGAGTAGTGGGCATGAAACGGCTCCATAGTGATATGTGAGTTAGGGATTATGCAAATTGTGGAGAAAAAAATGTCTAGTCCTCTCATCCCCTTTTTTTGAGTCTATGCTTCTCATCTCCCTTCTAGTTATCTTCTACAATAGTTTTCTTTGTTAGTTCCATTTTTCGTTGTAACTTCGAGTTTAGAGATTATAATATTTGAATGTTTCTATTGTGAAATTGGAGTTGTTACACATGGTGTGCAACCGGATAGAGAGTGATGATGCTATTTTAGGTGGACAATAATTCTACTGGCCTAAGTCATCTGGAAAGTTATATATTTCTCTGTATGTATGTAAGAATGCTTTTCGACTTTTCATGAAGATCGATAAAAAGTTAACGAAAGAGCAGTCACTTTCTACTTTTGCCTTAGATTGATCCACAACAATGTAATTCTTGGTTTGCTCAATTTGTCCTTCTAATGGAATTTTAATAACTACGTCCTATATAAGTTGTTAGAGGACTTCAAAAAATTTCTTTCTTCATGTTGGTATTATAATATGAGAGAGTGAAAGAACAAAAGATTGTGTTTACGCATATGGATGTTTGAGCAAACTTAAGTACTGTCACCTCATAATAGTACAAACTCCAAACTTCACATTCAAAATGTTTCAAACAACTTTAAACGTTTTGATAAAAAAGAATGATTGGTAGGACTCTTAAAAATTAAACCAGACATGCATGTTTGGCCCATGGAGTTGGTTTTGCATTGCCTTGTCCTTTTATCTCCGACATGCAACTTCCTTACTGAACAAATTTGCAAGGCCATGCAGATAGATGTAGATAAGGAAAGATGGATCCAAAGCCTGGAGTGAAGAACAGTGGGTTTTAACAAATTGACAAATTGGAGATTGATGTACTTACGAAATCTTTTATCCTTCTGTCACAACATTTTGTGTTGAAATTGATTAAAAACAAATATATTTGCATTGCATATGTCCTGTATTTCCTTTTTGTCTGTGGAATAGCTCATGGATTATTCTCTTTTTGCATTTTTCATTCCAGTGAAACGTACCGTTTCTTTGATCTTCCCTTCTGTGCACCAGGTATGCAGTCAATGTTTTAGTTTCCTTCGTTTAAGTCACTCTATCGATTTTAAGTTTCAAGCTTACCGAAGGATGTGTTTACAGCTCACGTGACAGAGAAAAAAGAAGCTCTTGGTGAAGTCTTGAATGGTGATCGATTGGTCAGTGCTCCTTACAAGCTCGACTTTATGTACGACAAGGACTCAGAAATAGTGTGCAAAAAGAAGTTATCCAAGGAAGAAGTTTCTCAATTCCGTAGTGCCGTTGCTAAGGACTATTACTTCCAAATGTATTATGATGACTTGCCCATTTGGGGTTTCTTAGGGAAAGTCGATAAGGAGGGAAAAACAGATCCCAGCGAGTACAAATATTACCTGTTCAAACATCTCCATTTCGAGATCTTTTACAACAATGATCGTGTGGTTGAGATCAATGCACGAACTGATCCTAATGCCTTGGTCGATATCACAGAGGACAAGGAAGTAGATGTTGACTTTATGTACTCTGTGAAATGGAAGGAGTCAACTACTCCTTTTGAGAAGAGGATGGAAAAATACTCGCAGTCATCATCATTGCCACATCACTTGGAAATCCATTGGTTCTCAATTATCAACTCCTGTGTGACAGTTCTTCTCTTAACTGGTTTTCTCGCAACAATTCTTATGCGCGTTCTTAAGAATGACTTTGTCAAGTAAGTGGTATTTTAGTTAATATAGTTGGTTTGCCTACATTTGTTGGTCTTCAGAATATGTTCTCTTTTATGTCTAAATTTCAATTATTTCTTAATCGATATTCAAGGTATGCACATGATGAGGAGGCAGCTGATGACCAAGAGGAAACTGGGTGGAAATACATTCATGGTGATGTTTTTAGGTATCCGAAGTACAAATCGTTGTTGGCTGCAGCACTGGGTTCTGGTACCCAACTCTTTACAATGTAAGTATATTTTATCTTGAAAATTTGTTATCATAAGAATAGATATCTCTAATGCTCGTTTCCTACTTAATTTCCAGGACCATCTTTATTTTCATTCTTGCACTTGTTGGTGTTTTCTATCCTTACAACCGCGGAGCTTTATTCACTGCACTGGTTGTCATATATGCTCTCACGTCTGGGATTGCTGGCTATACTGCATCCGCTTTCTACTGCCAACTAGAAGGAACAAACTGGGTATGTTTTCATGTCTCTAACACATCTCATTCTCATTTGAATCGATACTCTTTTCTGTTATGACAATCTTTCAATTTTTGGGCATGCCAAAATGTTTTAACACTTCCATTATAGTATTTCCACAACTTTCGAGAATCCAATTTCATTAAACTATTCAACTTTTAAATCTTGAATAATATAATAAGAAGTCAAATCAACACCTTTAACTCTGTCAAGTCGAATGATGTATAATGAAATGGAGGGAATATTCATTTTATCACCCCTAATTCTGAACTTTTTTGAACAATTAAGAGGAAAATCATCCTAACTTTGATTAATTATTCACAATAGGGGATGAATCTGCGTTTATAATTCTTTTTCCTATCCTTGGTACCTTGTCACCACCCGTTGCTTGCCATTTTTATTAAAATCATTCTTCTCTAGCATTTTTTGGGGGAAAATGAAGGGGTTATATAACAAGACGACTGATTTGTTTCCCCAAGGCCTTGCCTGTGTAGTAAAGGGTCTAATTCTGTCCCCTTGCTTTTTTTGCTAACCATAGGGAATAAAAGATAATACTTCATGTCTCTGAAGTAAATTATTGAACTGTTGAAATGTATAAAATGTACTAGCTTTTAAATTATTCAACTGTTGAAATGTGTAAGTTGCTAAAAAGCTATTCTGGAATCCACTTTTAAGAGAACTATTCTATATCAGTATCTGCGGGTTAGTATTATTTGCCTAATTTCATCAAGTTAATTAAGATGACATGCTTTTCCTTGAGTCGAGGGTCTATTGAAAACAACCTTTCTCTACCTCCCAAGTTGTGTAGGGGGTAAGGTCTGCGTACTCTTTACCCTCCCCAGACTCGACTTGTGGGTTACACTGGGTATGTTGTTGTTGTATTGTCAAGTACATGGCTGTCTTAGCTAACGAAGCACATTGGCTGAAAATGGAAGTGAGTGCAACAAAGTAACAAGATGGTGTTGTTTGTGCCTTGCAGGTCAGGAACTTGATATTGACTGGGGCCTTATTTTGTGGACCGCTGTTTCTCACATTCTGCTTTCTTAACTCCGTTGCTATCGGCTACACTGCCACTGCTGCGCTACCTTTTGGAACCATTGTGGTCATTTTTCTAATATGGGCTCTTGTAACGTCACCTTTGCTCGTCTTGGGAGGGATAGCTGGAAAGAACAGCAAATCTGAGTTCCAAGCTCCTTGTCGTACCACCAAGTATCCAAGAGAGATCCCACCATCGCCTTGGTACCGTGGAACTCTGCCTCAGATGGCAATGGCTGGGTTTTTGCCTTTTAGTGCCATATATATTGAACTTTACTACATATTTGCAAGTGTTTGGGGTCACAGAATTTACACAATTTACAGTATCTTGTTTATAGTCTTCATAATCCTTCTAATTGTCACCGCTTTTATAACCGTGGCATTGACATACTTCCAACTTGCTGCTGAAGATCACGAATGGTGGTGGAGGTAGGTTGCTCCTTCACCCTTTTAGCATCAGCAATCTGGTTGAAATGCAAGAATCACTTATTAATATTCGTTACGTTCATCATCTCTCTGCATACCGCGATACATTTGAGGTGGTTGACGATGATTTAAAGTCCTTAACTTTTATTTGTTATTTCTCCGTGTAGGGCTTTCCTTTGTGGTGGATCAACTGGGCTGTTCATCTACGGATACTGCTTGTATTACTATTATGCACGTTCCGACATGACAGGGTTCATGCAAACCTCATTCTTCTTCGGGTACATGGCTTGCATCTGCTATGGTTTCTTTCTCATGCTCGGGTCTGTTGGTTTCCGTGCAGCCCTATTCTTTGTCCGTCACATATACCGATCAATCAAATGCGAGTAGAGTTGTTAGGTGGTCTTCCACATCTTACAGATTGCTTTCCAGATTCGGTATAAGTCGCAATCAGGTATCAAATAGGAGCATGTAGGAGAATTCATTTTCTTGAGAGGAAGCTTGTATTATCATACACTGACAAAAAAAATTCATATATAACTAGGCATTTTTCATTTGCAGCTCAAAAGTTTACAACAGCAGCATACCTACGTGATGTTTGAGGAGGGTATGATGTACGTAGAGTCGTAGACCTTACCCCTTCAGCCTTACCTTTGTTAGGTAGAGATTATTTTCGGTAGGTCCGCGGATAGCTGAAAACTCAGCTTTGTAGTAACATAATAGATTTTGATTTTGCTAATGCCTATATAATTAGATTGTACTAAGTCAAGATGATCATCTGGTGAATGGATTGTACTGGTTTCAAGGTCTTAAGCTAAGTATATGTATTGCCAACAATTCTTCTTTGTTAATCCTCTATTCCACTTTATTTGACACTATTTTCTTATTAGTACGTTTAGAAAAAAATATCTTTTACAGTCATGTAATGTCATGCCACGTATAAGATCATAAGTTTCAGAAGATGAGCCTCCATTTGTTTGTACTTAATGTGTGTCCTAATCTTCATCATTCATATCTTCATCAATAAGTGTTTTTTTTGTTACGATCACTTAATGAGTTTGAATAGATTTGAATGATTTTTTGTAACATAGTCAATGTAATGTCATTAAAATGTTTATTCAAAGATGTTAGTTCACCAATTCTATCCATTCATCCTTATCAATATCACCATCACCTCTATTATCAACTATTGTCATTGTCGTCCACCATTATCAACTATCACTACTCACAACTATCATTTTTAGCCACAACCACTACTGTTGTCAATCGCTACAATCGACCATCACCACTATTTATAATCATTAACACCAATCACAATTATCACCATCATCAGTTATCATTATATGTCATCAATTACCTTCAACATTCACCATCACCTTTTAGCTATCACTATCATAAATCATAGGGCTAACCCATCGGTGGCCCCCTAAACTTGGCACTAACTTTCACTTCGACACCTCAACTAGGCTTTGTTCATTTTAGACACCTCATGTCATATTTTGGTGTGTCATTTTGACACTTTTTTATAATCAACCAAATATGTAAGGTGTGTGTAACACACTCGCCGATGACGTGTCAAAATGACGAATTAAACAAAGACATGTGGCATATATATTGAAAATAATTTTTAAATAATGAATTTTGAGTTTTTTTTTAAAAAGCCAATGACTCAATGACACGTGGCAATTTTTATCCAAATAATTTTTTTTAAAAATGTCTTCTCCACAGTCCAC